>OZ026614.1:103456636-103682636 GCA_964020975.1 Hermodice carunculata | reverse complement strand
GTTAAATGAGTGAACTTTTCAAACAAATCCCCAACCATGGATTAATGTAGGTCTTTATGATACTGTGTAATTTTCATCAAGTCTAAGACTTCTCCTTGTAACTGCTCAGAAAGCGTACGTACAATTAACACATATATTTCTGATGCATGATATCACAGAATTATTGGCATAATTACATGCAAGCTTACGTCCATTTGATAATTATGCTATACATGTATCACAATCAGCTTGAACCCCAACATGATACATTTCACCACTAATAACAAAAAATTAATAACTTCTGGCTAAGCATGCTCACAAAACACTATTTTATCTGCTGTACTTCCTCATCTGAATTCCAGTCTTACGTCAGAAATAAACATCCCCTCTTCAGATACCCATTTGGCAGGGGGCCCCTCGGGCTGTTTGTGGGGAATTAGAGTTTAATATTTCTCATCCACGTGACCTGCAATTTGTTTCGTACTTAATTACACCTGGAAGCATGATTGTGCAATGTCGTCATCATGTTCATGGTGACCTTTGACATCATCAAACCATGATATCACAGTCTAATTTTTCACTGGTCCTGTTGCGGACCTCCCTGTGCGACGCTGCCCAAATTCTGCCATAAATCAGCGCTGGATCCCATCCTCTCATCTTCCGGAGAAATTTCAGCTTCTTAATCCAGATAATGCATGAGGGACTTCACGCCAAGTTTGACTGATTGTGTATGCTGTCACATATTATGCCCACAGCCTGCCTCATTACAATCAGGGACATAATCGAACGGGTAGAGTCCCCGCCTCCTCCCCGTGGGGCAGCCAATCTTGTGTCTTAAATACATTCGAGTCTCCTGCTACCCCAAATGACGCCAGGAACCTGATCCGAGGAGTCAACTCCAATTTATTTCAGATTGTGTCAAACCAAAAGAGGACAGTGGACTGTTTGTCAACGTTTTTGTCTCCACCTTGGTAATCTGGTGTCGCTTTAATGCAAACACTTATGGATCTGTATCATCTTTTTATCAGCAATAATTTTCCATTGGTGCTGCAGCTAATAGAATGGTTTTGCCTGCCAGTAATACGTGTAAAACTGTCTGTATTAAACTGTACCGTACTCAGCATCAATACACTTTAACCTATATTTACACTGCTTTAACATCAAGCCACACATGTATGACCTAAAGTTTCTGCACAACCAACAAGCTTTGCAGTTTCCACAGGGGACTCCGAGACAGTACCATAATCAGAGGTCTTTGAAATGGTAGCCCATTGTTGACTTAGGCTTGGAGTATTCCGGTATGTCCATGCAGCCTCTGAGGATTGTATATCCAATTATTGATTTGCGATTGTGTGGGATTGTGAACCCTGTTCAATATTATGCCTTTAAAATGTATGATTTGCGGACAGCATTACGAGGACCACTGAGGGCAAAGCTTAGCCATTGATGAGGTTCTTTTGCTCCCCCCCCCCCCCCATGCTCCACTAAGCAACCAACAAATCAATCGCTTTGTTCAGTGGAAAATACTCCCGTTCTACAACTAACTCTCCACGAGGGCCTGGTCTTCCGTGGTCCACCCAACTCACGGAGAAGCTCACAAACTTCGCCGCTTTGAAGTCTTGTAGTGCTGGGAAACAAATCCTGCCACTCTATTTAATTTGTACAGCCTTGCATTGGCGGAGGGCCGTGGATAGCGGCAGATGTCCATACGTATGACAAACACACCAAAAGGAATACCAATTGTTACTATCTCCTCCCCACAGCAGACTCCACAAAATGAGAAGCCTGCGTTACATTGCATGTTTTGTTCCGTATGTCCCCAATGAAAATCAATGCCACATTTGGATAAAATAATAGCAACTTGTCAGGATACGGCAAGATCTTTGGCCAGCTAAGGACCAGCACAGCACTCAAGGAGTGAGTTTTGTAACCATTTTCACTTACTGCGGAATTGCTCGGAAACACTCCCTGACAGGGGCTGATGTGTACAGTGACAGGAATCACGTTTTAATCAAAGGTAAGTGTGAGGTGTTCTAAGCTTCACTTCAACTTATGTTCATCACCTCATGGTTCATACATACATCAGTTTGTAGTTGGATTATGCCAGCTCTTCCTGGCTTCAGATGTGGGGTTTGTATTTTGTCAAGCTACTCTGTCTCTCTGTCGAAGAGGTGCAGTATTCTGCATAAGCTTTCATATTATGTCAAGTATGCAATTCCCAATTAAGCATTCTACAAGTACTTTCAAGGTGATATACTGTAGTTCTAGAAATTTTCGTGCTCGATTTAATTTCGTGCTTTTCGCGCTACAACCCATAGCGCGAAATTAAAATGTGCGCAAATAAATTGCATTGTATTATACTAAATTGAATGGCATTGGATTGCGCGAAATTAAAATGCGCAAAAATTTTGGTAATTTAAGAAAAATTGAGTTTGCGCGAAATTAAACATGCGCGAAATTTTCTAAAACTACAGTATTACTTCGGTCATTGAGAGTTATGTCATGCAAGACTGACAGAGAACAATGAACGGTGAATGCAGTGGTCCCTGTCTTGACAGACGACCTCCAGCCAGAGACAACCTGCCTGCAAAAGACCACCTTTTCAAGATGCTCTGCCGTGTACCTTTGATGGTACAGTCCACTGTGGTCTCTCCTGAGAGACTGCGTATTTTTTTATACAGGCCCACCCTTCGTGGCACCAGACTCTATTTTATCCAATAAATTTACCTGCTTTCCACGACCACCTGCTCAATGAGACCAGTTTTTGCTGGCAGTCCGGTTGGTCTTTAATAGCAGGTAACACTGTGTTTACACATACTATAACGGACCATCTGTCTTGACAAACCAAAATGCAGTCATCTCTAGGGGTGGTCTTACAAGATCGGTTTCTGTGTACCTGCAAACGCATTTGATCATATTCTTCTTAATGAACACTTAAGCAACCTGTCAGATTTATTTCAGAATAGACAGAAAGTATTTTTAAATATCTCCATGCATTGAGTCTGACGCAGGATGAATTCCAGTGACTGTAGCAGCCATGTATGTTACAGAGGGAGACCACATGAAGTATGACTGTCCTGCCCAATATTGATTTTGACTCACAATACACAGGTATCAACAGTACAACCACAAAGTGGTGCAGCATGGAACATACAATATTGTGGCATAACTCTCTCTCTCTCTCTCTCTCTCTCTCTCTCTCTCTCTCCTCTCTTCTCTCTCTCTCTCTCTCTCTCTCTCTCTCTCTCTCTCTCTCTCTCTCTCTCTCTCTCTCTCTCTCTCTCTCTCTCTCTCTCTCTCTCTCTCTCTCTCTCTCTCTCTCTCTCTCTCTCTCTCTCTCTCTCTCTCTCTCTCTCATAAAATACTACACCTTTAAATTTGTGGCATTTTCCACACCAGTGAAACTTTTTTTATGCATAATGGTTGTCCTTTAATCAAGCTCTCTGAAGGGAGGCCACTTCTCCGTGCAGTAGAGACAGCATTTTTCATACCCCCTCCCCCCTCATGATTTTTTTTTTTGCTTTCAATCAAACTAGCTGCAGCCACTGTTACGCTTAAGATGAAAACTACCATAAATTCTCAAATTGAAGCTGTAGCTTGTATTACAGTATTATTTTCAAATTGAAGATGATGAAGTCAGGGTGCGTCTTCTAATCAAGTTATCCCCCCACCATGTCCTGATGAGCTATTGCGGTAGCTTCATGAGCAGACATAGTGAGAACACATAACATCATGAGGTCTAGTAATAATACAAGGGTTGTATTTTCAACATAGAAAAAAAAGGCAATAGTTTGCTTCTGTAATATTGAAAAAATGACGTAAAAATGAGTGGCTAGTTGTATGCATAATACTCCGGCGGAAACTTATTATGTTGATTACTTTAAATTAGGAGCTTGAAGTTCGGGTGCATCTTCTATTATAGTTTTTCTACTGATCAAAATGACGGAAATTAAAACCTTGTTGATGGCCCAAAGTCGGGGTGCGTCTTCTCATAGAGAATTTATGGTAGAGGAACTGTAATGCAATTAAAACATTGACTGATCAGTCCACCTTTGCACATACGATACTTTCTGTGACCCTAACAATGAGGTCAAGGTCACCAACATATGAAGGAAGGGCGTTATAGCACAAACGGGGTCAATTTGAGTTCCAGTTGGCCTCTTGAGATATCATGTTCACAAACAAATGGTGGACGTATGGCACCACAGACATAAGGACAATCTGAAAACAACATTCCCTCCCCCCATTGTGGTTGACCCATAAAAAAGTTTTATTTGGACATGAATATACATATACAAGTAGATCTATTACTCAACACATATTTTTTACATGCTGCTTTTGAAGATGCATCTTAGGCTGTGTTCCTCTACAAAACGTGATATTGCATCTGACTCTCAGAAACCCTTCTGTTGATTTATCCACATTGTTCCCCCTTAAAAATCATCAAATTGTGTCTTCATCTTTTTTTTTTTCTTTTTTTTCGTTTGTCATCAAGAAGAATATCAAAGGTAGTTCGGGGACAGCTTTCCTCCGTGCACTCTACACACATTGCATGCAAGTGTGTGACAAGGAAAGCTATCGACACAAGGACCCTATTGTAAGGAGGCAACTACGATTTACAGGACAACTGTACAGTGGTATAAATTAATTTGCTATTATGATTTAGAACTATGCAGTTTTTCAGTGAATGGTACGGAGTAGGACTTTGGTCTTAGAATATCGGACTTGATAGTTTTCAAACGGTACATGGGCTTACAGAATTAGGTTTGTTAAGTTTCTCTGTATTAAACATGTATCTGTGATAAAGACCATCTCCTGAGATAGACCACGCCTTTTTTTCAGGCCACCTTCTCAAGACATTGAAAATATTTCCTTGGTAATTTACCTGTTCTTTAGGAGCATCTGCAGTACAAGAGCAATATCTTTGTTGGCATTTGCTGGAGTTAATCTTAAACAACTGGTACCATGCTTATATTACAGCATTAACATATCCCTATTGCCGATCAGCCCTCTTTCCTGGTTGATAAAAACATTTTTTTTTCTTTTGTGAAACTAACACTGTGACTTACATCAATAAAATAAGTTTCAACCAATATATTGGGAACTTTTTGTCAATGGTTCAATTCTGCACATTTTAATCAGACGAGCAATTTTCCATTTGACTTTTCATTCTGCCGGGCACCAGGCTCTTAGGGGTCACCAATTCCATGTTTGAATTACATCCCTACCTCATATTCAGCCAAATACCAAACTGTATGCCTGGGTGTTCTCTGTGGTTTAATAAGGAAATTATTTACGCATGACTGTCTGGAAAGAAAAAAAGGTTTCCCATTTGAGTAAAGGTTATACTGATGGGAAATATGGTACAAAAAAACATTTAATTTCCCACATTCGCCCCTACCTCCAACATGTTGCCGAGAGCCTGATTGTTAGTCCTTTGTGTTCTCCATTCAGTCACTCCGTCAGTTGGGCATACAATGATGGATTATGGGTCAAGTTGTCGTGCTCTTTCGGCTTCAAAATGAAGTAAGCACAGCTTTATCGTCTGGTGTCAGACGTGAACCTCGGTCGCTTCCATATAGCTTGCCAACAGTGAGGAACCTTTACTAAGAAATGCTCGTGGGAAGCTGGTTTGTTATCGCAGCGAGTTTTTACCTTTGTGGTTGTGGATTCATATTCATGTAACACTTGATCGCGAGTGTGTGTGTAGTTTTTTTTTTTTTTTTTACCACAATACAGTCGAAATGAGAAACTGATATCGTCCGAAAGATATGTGGAATTACACGCCACCAAGACAGCATAACAAAATGCTATCTTCCCGGTTCACCTACTGTGATACCACAAGGGACTCCTGGTCTATGGGTTTGCCTCGGGCACCATACACTGTGTTGACTTATCAGAAAGTTTGTGGTCTCTTCATATCTTTAACTGCACATTTCTTTTTCAACACTACTTCAGTCCCTGTCATACCACTTTGGCATAAAATTATCCCCCCCCCCCTTTACCACCACCACCAAGTGAACTGCAATGTTTTATTGTGCTGCAATAAGGCAAACAATTTCTGGAAAATATTACTGCCTGAATTGACATGGCAACATGTTTTTCTGCAAAAACGGGTATAAGGCTCCGAAACATGCTGAGTAGTTACCCGCTGAAGACCCTTTAATTTATTTGAGCTAATACAGCCTATGTCAAAATTTTACAGAGGAATGTGTACAATATGGACAATAGAACTTCTATGTATATAAGTTAGACAGGGACAGGTTAGCTTATGGAGAGTAAAGAGTTTGGACTGTGGAATAGGGTAATGACTACTAGGATGTGGTTTTGGACAAAAAGCCACAAACACAATAACACATATGGCTATTGGTGGGGGGGGGGGGGTGGGGGGAGGATTTACCATCATCCTCAAGATAATAGTATGATCTTGAATTTTGTTTCCTAGCTTCCAAATTCTGGAAGTCATGGTACATATTGTTAACTCTTTAAGTGTCAAATTTTGGACTGAATCAACAGCTTTCCTTGGCATGCATTGGGTGCAATGTCAAGGAAAGCTGTTGACCTGGGATACTTTCTCTGGAACTAGAGGCATGCTGGTACTTGAATGAAAGGTCTTTTTGTGAGGAATACGAATCTGAGATCCTAAAAATTCAGACTAGTTTGACTTGAGTAAACCGACTTTAGACATAATTGGCACTGAAAGAGTTAAAAGTTAAGTTAAACACTTTTCATGTTGTTTTTCATTCCCCATTCACTAGGACTCCATTCAAGCCACCCTTAACTCTTCCAGCGCCAAGTTTTGGACTGAGTCAACAGCTTTCCTTGGAGGGTTTCAGGCGCAAGGTGCCCAAAGCGTACCAAGGAAAGCTGTTGACCTGGACCATTAAACTTTACAGGACTATAGGCATGCTGGTACTTGAATGAAAGGCCTGTCTATGAAGAATATTAATATAGTATCCATTTGATAATTCAGAGAAGTTCATCTTAAGTACATGTACTTTGACATAATTCAATTAAGTCCCAGTTGACAGGGAAAGAGTCAAGTGCTGTTCTCCTGATATCACAGCCTTACACAGCCTGTCAACAACTTTCTGTGGCACACTTTAAGCATATTACACCTATAGTGTGGTTGGAAAATTGGTGATTCGGACTGTTTTTTTTCCCCCCTCTGGAAAGACAGCCTGCTAGTACTTGAACAGAAAGTCAAATTCCAGGGAATCTGAATCCAGAATTATTGCAGTACTTCAGCTGTGCACGACTTTTGTTGTGATTTGCACTGAAGCAGCTGAGCTTTCCGCCATTTGGATGATTCCTCTTCTGATGCCCAACTGCAGATCGTAAAACTATCAGCGAAAAACTAAAGAAATAAATGCAAGTGTTTCAGTGTGTTTTGGTGCATACATGGCTGTTTGAACCCTGATCCAATGGTAGTGAACATAATACCACGGTTCAGGACTGGAGCCCGACATGTAGTCCCCAGTACATTATCTTGTTTGCACATTAATAAGCAGAGAAAGTCCACTTCGTATTTTTCATCTAGCTGCCCGTGTGCAAACAGGCTTCAAAATCAATGTTAAAGACGGTGCCCCTATCAGCAAGACGCAGTCAGTGGGTCGCCCGTCTCCACACTAGACAGATGACTGCAGCTCACCTGTGGATGAAATGTTGACTCAGTCACAGTGTTGCTGCTTGCCAGACATAAAAACAGGTAGTTTTAACCCTGTGAGACAATAATGGATCTGCGGGCATCATTTTTTTCCCATTAAAAATTACCACCAAAGGGTCTGAGGTCACAAATTTGACCTGCTCCTTTTTTTTTTTTTGCTGTTTAAATGACGATAGTATTCCACCAGTCAACATGTTCTGCCTGGTATACTGTAGTACACTGTGCCTAGTGTCAAGGAAAGTTATTGAATCCGTCTGCTGAGGGTTAAATAATCATGGTGTTATGTAATTGTCAAAACATATTTTTAGAGGATAACATTTCTGAAGCTGACCTTTTCTGCATGGAAAAGATCTTCAGAGATTCCAGCAGCCAAGAAGACACTTTGAACCTTGAGATTCTAGGAATGTTGCCCTCAGGGATCCAGGTCCAACAAAAACACTCCAACAGTGACAGATAAAATGGCCACGTTAGCTCAGTGGGAAGGGAAACTTGCTGTATACAAATGACTCCTGGACAGCTCTAGTCCAGGCACTACACAAAGGAGATCACAGCATCTCTACTTTCCACAAAAAAAAAAAAAAAACCAAAAAAAAACCTATTTGGCAAAAGGAATGTGGTTTCATAATGCCTTCATAATGGTATGACATCTCCAGATAGTCAAATTTCAAAGCTGAATTTCCTGCATCTTGCCTCCAAAGCAGACCCAAGCTGCATATCTTGTCTACTCCGCTGGGGGTAGTAACATGGAACTTGGTCTGCTTTGCAGGCAATCCTGCATTTAAAAAAAAAAAAAAGAAAGACGTTTCTTCCGTTTGAGAAACCAATCCTACACTCTGAGAAAAAGATTAAACAATTTGGCATAAAGTGAGCCCCATTTGACCAGTCCTTTCATCACTGGAGATATGAAAAGTGGCCAGATTAGCAGGGTGGCCTTTCAGAGGGGCACACCACAATGGAAATGGCATGCTCAAAATTTGAGGTGGTCTTTATGGCAAGAGAGACCTTACACTAGCTGGGCTACAATAAGCAGAATGTCAATTTTGATGAATGATACTCTGCCAGGTTTTTAAAGCTTTTACAAATCAAACATTGATTTTGTAGTGATCAGCTAAAAATAAAGTTCTAGCATACAAGAAAATCCACATATTGAACACCATTTGATTTGTTGTGCCTCCAAAATGTGGTATCCATAGAAACACCACATCAGTACATAATACTATGATACATGTAGTTATGTGCGGGTGCAAACCCAGACATTTTTTTACCAAAAATTCTTTCTTTTCTTCTTTCTTTTTTTCTTCTTTGGGACCAAATTTATCTGGAGTTTTTTCTGGACACTATTATTCCAAAAACCTCCAAAATTGCCATGGTGACTGACCTACCAGTGAAATTGTGCATATCATTGGGTATAGTCACGATGTTTAAAATTATGCAAATTATGGGCAACTAAAATTTTAAAAGCTCCATATCTTCCACTATTGCAGATATTCACAAAATTTCAATGTGCCTGTATAGGTTTGTGACACCTGCCAATATAATGGAGAATAAACGAAAGATATAGAATTTTAAATTATGCTAATTAGGGGCACCGAAAAATTTTAAATTTGAATATCTCCAAAACTATTATAGATAGAGATGCCATTCCAGTTTCAATTTATTTGTTTGTGGCAAAGCCGCATTCAATAAACCATGAACAAAAGCTGTAGGATTTTAATTTATGCAAATTTGGTGAATAACCAAATTTACATCTTGAATAGCTTCAAAATTGTTATAGATTGAGGTGCCATTCCAACTTCAATGTAAAGGTTTGTGACATAGCTGCGTTTAATGAACCTAAATTGTAAAATTTAATTTATGCAAGTTAGGAGAATACTCAAAATTTAAATCTTGAATAACTGCAGCACTATTGTAAATAGAGGTGCCATTCAAATTTCAGTATGTAGGTTTGTGAGATAGCCGCATCCAATGAACCAAGAATTAAAGTTGTAGCATTTTCATTTATGCAAATAAGGCAAATATGCAAAATGTAAATCTTGAATAACTCCAAAACTTTTATATATAGAGGTACTATTCCAACTTTGATTTGTAGGTTTGTGACATAACCACATCCAATGCACCATGAACCAAGGTTGATTGCATTTTTTTAGTTATGCAAATTTGGCAAATACACAAAATTAAAATCTTGAATAGCTTCAAAACTGTTATAGATAGTGGTGTCTTTCAAACTTTAGTTTATAAGTTTGTGATATGGCCATATCTAATGAACCAAGAACCAAAGTTGTAGCATTTTAATTTATGCCAATACATGTAAGGCTTTTTTACACAAAACTTGACTATGTTGAACAATGGCAAAGTGTGGCATTTCAAACTGGTCTCATTTTGAAGGCACCCAGACATATTTGCTCTGACGCAAGTCTTTTCTAGTTGTCTACACGTATATGACATTTTACCATGACCCTCACAAGGAGAAACAGCTCTGCTGGAATCAGCAAACTCTGCTCCACAAACAGGTTACATTTTGCATCTACAACAAAGCCTTGGTCCTTAATACATGCAGTCATTGGCACTGCTGAAAGAACAGGAAGTCCTTCTTTTGCAATCACTATAATCATGAACAATTTACTGGTCTTGTGAGACCATTTAACGCACTTTATCACCAGTATCTCTGTGCGTGTACGTGAAAGCGTATTGCCGCTGGAGTTACACCTCAATCAATGCCACTGGGCAAAATATGGCTAGAACCTGACTGCTGGAATGGCACATGCTGTATCTCTCCCCACCCCCCAACCCCAAGTTTTTTTTCTTCTGCCTTAAGCATGTTGCATTAACTTCCAATTTCACATTAACACATTCCTGCTCAAATTCCCTAAATTTTTTGTAAAGAATTGCCCAACTCCCATGTTAATGGGAAAAACTTGAGCTGACAATCACAGGTAACATCTACATGTTTCATGTCAGCACACCTCAGGTCAATAGGGCACGCATTGGGCATACTGTGCCCTATCACAACACTGTGCCCTGTACCTGCCAAAGACAGCCATTGACTCAGAAGTCTATCTGAGCAGGAAACGGCCGACATCAGCACAATCCATAAACTGCCTTTATATGCTCTGTACAGCTGCCATACAAATAATTTTCAAACTTTTCTTGAGAACCTCGAAATGTGTCGCCACCATATACATGTAAGGGTTATACACGTGTGACATGTCCACAAAACGACAAAACACACAGCTCATCATTCCACTTTAGAACTATCCCCTTTAAAGTTTAAATGGCCAAAACTGGCTGGAGCTAAAATGTCCGCTTCAATCATTGTTATTAATCCAGTCCTGGTCCGAGTGTGACTAATCAAGTCAACGGCATTCCTATCATAGCACCCTACCCTGCCTAGGAAAGCTATTGACCTAAGGTGTGCCATCATGAATGGTTTTACATACAACTCAGCAAAAAAAAAAGTTTTCTAGTAACAAAAAATTTAGGTACAAACATTAAGGCTGATGAAAATTTACATCCAGGTGATTTTGGCCAATTTGAGCAGGAAAGAATTGCTGTTTATACATCAGACATAAGGAGAAGCAGCAATGTTCCAACAGGGACAGACCACAACTTGACTAACATATATATATATGATACTGAAGCACTGCACGACACTTGACTCTGAATTAGATGAAATTGGTGCTGCATTAATCCAACACCTACATGCAGACGTCGGTGGAAATGTTAAAAAAAAAATTAAAATACTCCTGGGAAAAAAATGTTTCACTCGGCCAGGCTAAAAAGCAAAGTCAAGTTGGGATCCTAAGAGGATCAGTAGTAGGACTGGTTTCGCCTATGACTAGGCTCATCAGCTACTGAAGTAACGGTCAACCGCACGTACTCCTGGAAAAAGCCAAGGTTACAACTGTTTGCTGACCCAGGAATGATCTAGATAGCGCTGACTGGTTGTCCAATCACAACAGGGCCCTTGGGTATACAAGGGAAAGTGCCAAAGTGAAACATGTAATATCCACACAACAGGTATCAAGTTACCTGATTTCTGTCTGTAATCAAGACAAATTCTGTTGCAATACATCATATAAATACACATGTATGAACACGGTATAATACACGCAAGCCTGAAATTCCTGATGAACAACATACTGATGACAGCATTTTACAACTGGGAAGCTGTTCCTTTGATTAATTATCTGGGAATAGGCAGCATATTGTAAGGAGCATGGGGACTTGGGGTGTAGCACTCAAATAGATCCATGAAATACTCACCATTGGAGAAGAGGAATGATAACTCTAGAGCTGAATGTGGACACTTCTTGTCTCTGGGTCTTTGTACGCTCTCCAAGTCACTAAGTGCCAGGATCTTGGACTCTGTGACACGTCCTACCAGGTACAACCTGAAACACACAATATCATCATGTGATATCTCGCTGCTATCACGCCACAAGTGTAAATGTTTCTTACATGCTTGCCCATGAGAAACAATAAAACTATCATAATTATAGTAATGTACTACATGAAAAGCCTCATTTATACTCTGGGCTGCCAGCTACCACATCATGTGAAATTTAGTAAGGGTACATTTATGAGAGCTCAGTGGACTTTAACGAGGGGAACATTTAACCCGTCCAGTGCTAAGTTGGAGATTCAGTCAACAGATTTCTTCCGTGTGATTTTCAGGCAATGTGCCTAAAAGCATGCAGACAGAAGCTGTTGGCCTAGCACTTCTTTCCTATTTCTGTGGAACTACAGGCATGCTGGTATTTGAATGGACGGTCTTCTTTGGAGGAATTTGAACCTGAAATCACCGTGATAATACATAATTAGTGAACACAACTTCTGTCCTGCTTAGTACTGAAATATCTTACATGATCCCCCGCACTCTACACAGAAACTGTAGCCCTTTTATAAAAGCATACATGATCTCCTACTCTCCACACAGAAATTGTCCTTTTATAGAAACATACATAATCTCTTACTCTCTACACAGAAATTGCAGCCCTTTTAAAGAAGCATAGTACATAATCTCCTACTCTTCACACAGAAATTGTAGCCCTTTTAAAGAAGCATAATTTTATGTAAATTCTACTCTCTACACAGAAATTGTAGCCCTTTTACAGAAACACGCATGATCTCCTGTTCCCTAGACAGAAATTGTAGCATATACATGATCCCATACTCTCTACACAGGCGCTGTTGCCCTTTTAAGGAGAAATGGTTTACCGCAGAAACTGAAGGGAAGAATGAGCCATTAGATAATCCTTTTTGGGTACATGTAAGTGAAGATTCTAATTTTTCCGTGACAGTAATAAAGAGCAAAAAGTGACCAAAGCAATGCTTACATGTGTCGGCAGATTTTTGATCAAGACAAATGTGCCTGGTTTCACATCACACAGATACTAATGCTGAGACTGTACACCTGTGGAGATTTATGGACCATTCATTAGGGTGTAACTGTTCATCTTTCTGACATATGGTACGGTTGGTATGATTCTTGAATTCTGCATGTTTTTTGCAGCATGCTGGATGAAAATTAGCTTAACATTTGCTAAATCTTGTCTCAGTCGAAATTCACCTGGAGAATCTCATCTGAACTTTACAACTTGCATCCACAATTAATTAATTTTGCTCAATCATATCTGAATGCAGCTGGGGCAGGGGGAGGTAGCTGTTCAAAAACCCACAAATGAATCTCATTTTTACATTTCCACCCATCAATATCCCATCGATCTTTTTGCTGAAAAGGGGGGGGGGGGAGTGAAAGCTGAATCTTATTTGACACTTAGCAGCAACTTTCCGAAGAAGGGTGTATCTCTAAGTCATGAATCATGGTTGAATCTGCTGGAATATATGTTTATATATAGACATCTCTCTTAACCTTAAACCACAATTCTGCATATTGTAGAGAAAGTTTACAGTGTACATACATATAGTAGAGTACTTACATGTACAAGCATGAAATTAAGAATATTCAGACATGTATATCAGCTATCTCATCCCATGACCTTAGCGGGCACATGTAGTCTAGTACCTAAATAACATGATCTGGTCATGTACATGTGCCATGCAGTGGGATCAAGGACTAGCATAATATTATTATACACATGCATATAAGTATATAGGCCATCTTGGCACTGTCTGCACACAATTTTACATACCGCTTACCCCATAGTGCAAAACTCATATATTCAGATATGTGACAAATCTGATTAGCAGGGATGGGAAATCTTTCCGAAATTCTGGCTGAATCTTTCTGAATTTGGTCTAAAGCTTTCACGAATACCGTGTGAATATTTCTGCATTCAGACTGCACCTTACTGAATTCAGACTATGGTCCAGCAGAACATTTTGGAATTCAAGCTGGATACGTCTGATTTGCTGACTTTTGTCTGAACAGTCTCAAACTAAGCAAAATTCAAACATGAAACAAACACGAGTGACTCAAACAGGTTTAACCTTTATTCAGCAAAAATTTAGACTTGCTTCAGATGGCAGTTTTTCATAATGGAAGTGCTGCGATGCAGCTACATTGCTAATCTACACCCTACAGGACTAATTAGTGCCCCAAATCAATTGGCAAAATGGTTCCCTATAGTGCAACAAAATCATAAGTGATGCAAATCGACGAACACTGACTGTAACTACGTACATGGAGGACAGACAAATTGGATATAAATGTAACAGCTCAAGAGTTGTAGACAACGGATGAGGTGGTAATAGTGTCAAGGGTGAAATATAACATCTGCTCATTCCAACAGGTCACATTAGGAGAAGATTACATGCCGACAAGTCGCATCATTTAGGGTGGGCAACGCCACCGATTCCCTTCAGCACAGTCCATGGTCTTGCCTCGTTTCCTATTGATCACTGCAAGTCCACTTTGGTTTTAACCCTTTCCTCCTCAGACCTCGAAGACCGGGGGTCACTGGCTTTGCTTGCCATGGGTTGGGTATCTTGAACCTAACCTGTCCCAGTTAAGGAAAGTTGTTGACCTGGATTATCGTAAGACGACAGGTCTCATTCCAATTTTCATTCTATACGTTTCCCAATATTGTCCGTTTCTTCAGGTACCACTCCAATCAGAGAACCCCTGGCCAGAGAGACCATTTCTTCAAGCTACCATATGCTCAGTACTTTTTGTGTTATTATACTCCTATGAGAGACCACCTGTCTTCAGAGACCACCAATTTTTTCATCCCTATGGGTGGTCTTTTAAGACAGGTTTTACTATAATGACAAAATATAACTAGAGACTTTGCTGCCCATGACATTGTTACATCCAGATGCTTATGGGCAAGCCAAACTGAAATCGTCTAAGACAATCTCGGGCTTCAGTAAAGTCTGTTTGCTATGTCTTCAGTGTCCTCTGGATACAAAATTATTAGATACTTTTGTAAATCTGGTATGCTGTCTCCCTTGGACACAAAGTTCTGCTTGTATGAAAGTATACCTGCTGATGAATAGCATGATCCCAAGAAATAGTGACTCAGATTTACCAAAGCCCCATGCATTTCCAGAGTTTCTTTATTATCACTGAGAACTGACTCGGGCAGTTATCAGGAAACGTTTTGTATCATGGACGGCAATTATAAAATGTTCAATGATTATAAGCCCAAGATTGTCCTCTCACATTGGACATGTAGATAACATAAAAGCTACCCTGAAAATTACCCCCATGAGTCTTCTAAGACAGGGACCATGTCATATCTAATCCAAGAAGCCACCTCTCTCTCTCTCTCTCTCTCTCTCTCTCTCTCTCTCTCTCTCTCTCTCTCTCTCTCTCTCTCTCTCTCTCTCTCTCTCTCTCTCTCTCTCTCTCTCTCTCTCTCTCTCTCTCTCTCTCTCTCTCTCTCTCTCTCTCTCTCTCTCTCTCTCTCTCTCTCTCTCTCTCTCTCTCTCTCTCTCTCTCTCTCTCTCTCTCTCTCCCTCCCTCTCTCTCTCTCTCTCCCCCCCCCATCAGGGCCTGTCCTTGAAAGCATGACAACTATCAGCTGCAAATCTGCATATGCTCCTGTTTAAATGTTGAATTTTTAAAATTTCAGTCTAAAATCTATTTCCTGTCCTGTCCCAAACGTTTCCAAACAAAATGTTCCCCCAAGACGCCTTGTGAAAGTTGGCATCCAACTGAATATTATACTCTCACATGTACATATATGTATTTCACTGATGGGGCCCTCTCAATATTATGTAAATATCAACTCTGTTGTTCTTTTAGGAGGCTGATCATTGTGTGACATATAGAAATTTCTCTTAACCTGTTATCGGTCTGTTAATTATGACTAAAGTTGTGTTCATCTCGTTAATAAATGATTCCTGATTTGACCTCCTTATAAGGCCTTCCACTCAAGTACCCGCATGTCTGGATTCACTGAGATCAAAGAGCCATCCAGGTCAACATCTTTCCCCCCAGTGCCCTTTTGCCTCATTGCTCTTTAGGCATACCAAGGAAAACTGTTGATTCAGTCCACAAGCTGGCATGGGAAGACTTCATCACCAGAACATACATCGGATCTAATTTTAATGTTGGCTCTTTCAATGGACTAAAATCTAACTTTGTACATGCACTCCACACTCTCGGAACAGTTTTATTTCTGCAAAACAAGTATACATGTATCAGCTTAATACAAAACATTCTCCCTATAACCGCTGAAGTAAAGATTTACAACTCCTTGATATCATCCTATCTTAATTACCGAATATTATTAAAGGGATCAAAATCTTCAAAGATCTTAAAGTTGCAAAAAAAAAAAAGTCTTGTAACCATAAGAATCTATATAACTTGCTGTCCGTTTGTCATGTTGACACTTTCTTTGAGTTGTTCAACTGAAACTGAAAGACAGCCTTTTAGCCTTTTGCATGTGGCATGGGTCGGTCCCATACAGTTCTCGAGGGATAAGAGCGAAGTTGCCCAAAGCCCTGCATGTAACTGCAGCGAAACTCTCCGAGTGCATCCAAGCAGCTGATGTGCATTAAGGGAGTCAGGTCCAGTTTATATGGCCCAGTAAGGGCAGGATAAAGTAGGCATTTCCCGGGCCAAAAAAAGAGAGACCGCCTTTGGTCAAGGTTACCAGGTTAAAGTGTGTAGCCTGGTAATTGCCATTGCTTGTACGGACTGTTGTACGATCAATGACTACAAGCCACGCTGCTGACTGGTCAGGCAACTTTAAATGTAACACTTGTGGGAAAAACACCCAGATTGAAGTCTGTCGTTGCCTTTCGGAACTTCTACATTGAGCTTGTTACGCACCAAGATATTGGCTGCCCTTTGAGTGGGTGCAAAGTGGCATGCAGCCTCACTTTAAATTGACATGTTCCTACGAGGAAGTACACTAAGTACACTCACACAACAAAGCACTGACATTTTGTTCTCAATGGACCCTGTTTAATGGAACTGACCCCTCACAAAAGCTTCTTTTCTGGCCAAATGTGGCCTCTTTAAACTTTATCTGAGATTGGGAATAGTACCACACGAATAAAATATAGGAATTTGAAGAAAATTGACAGTGCTTAAAGATTTTCTTTTTAAACCTCAGTTTAAGACACTGAAATGATAAAATTCACACTTTTACATCATAATTTTGGTTTCAGATACCATTATAATAGAATGATAATATTCAGGAGTATCATGAAATATCTGAACCAAACACCACGAAATTCAGGTTTGATCATGCAAGTACGAGCAATCACTCTTTAAAATCACAGGTATCAAACCCTTGTGTCAGACACAGTGACCCTATTTGAAACATATCCTTTTGTTTTCATTAAGACATAGCACGCACTGACTGAAGGTATTTTATTTGCGTCTTAATCATGTATGTTCACCCCCATTCTCCCTATACCTCCATATAGCCTGCAATGACGCCAACCCAGCCATCTGGCCAGGCCGGGCCTGACGCCCAGTTAGCATGGAGCCGTCACTATGATATTTACCCAACTGCATTATAGTAAACATTGGCAGTTCAAATTTCCTCTGACTCCTCTCTCTCTTGGTATTGATTTGCCCAGATGAATAGACTAACAAGATCATATTTTATTGTGACACAAGATTCGCATTTTTTTCCGCTTTGTCTGCCTCACATCAGTATTGATTGACGTTCAGTGCCGTCTCGAGATGTGGCAACTGCTTCCTTGTGATTCTGCCTTACCACTGCGACTGTCACCTTTAGCATTATCCACTCGCTATCTTTGATCACAATAATCAGGTAGGACTTTTTACCTTTCGCATATCCATGCAACTATTGGATCGTAATAGAACTTACATCACTGTGTTGATATTCCAATGCGAGGGATAATATTACAGACACCTGTCATGAACTGATGCATCAATTCAAAATGTGGTTAGTGGTCTACATGAAGAAACTGAGACAAAGTACAAAAACTGCTTTAAAAAGTGGTCTGCATGGGAATATATATATAAATAAATATATACACACAAACACACACACGCATACATATGTACTTGTCAGCACGGAACTTGTGATCCTTATATATTTGTGGTATATGACCCTGGATGTTTTGCTACAAAACCTAGCCCCGCCGTGAAAAAAAAACATCCTCACATGTACATGTATCATGAATGTTACAAACATCGGACTTAAATCCATTCCGAATGCAACAAATCAAACTTGCTTTCAAACTATCAATATTGAAAGAGCCCCGTTTGATCCTGTCTTCATCCAACCACATTGATTTATTAAAACAACTCTGCACATGAACCTTGCAGACTGCACACATGCAGCTGAAAGTGGTGAAATATTCTTGTCTGAAATTGATCTATAAATGGAATACTGTAGTACAATTGCCATATAAAAGGATGGATCATATTTCCATAGATCTGTTGGTGAACAAAAGGCGATGGAACAAATGTTTCATGCTGTGCGTGTCAGCGTGTTAAACAGTTTACAGCACCTTGAAAAGCCTGGCCACAATTAGTCATTTGGCTTGTAATCTATCCAGATATCACCTCAACCCTTGCCTGAGGAACAGACCGCTCACAGGGCATCATTGTCAGTGGAGCAGAAACCATCGTTAAGCAGGCAGCATAAAGTCCCCTAAAACCAGGAAAACACCTGGACTGACTGTAGGGCTCATTTGTTCCCTGTGGTGAGGTATAACCCACTGTATACATTACCCACGTATATCTAAACAATGTCATTTCTGTAAGAACAGCATAACCAGTGTACGGTGACTGCATGGAACTCAAAAATTAAAGGACCCTGTCTTTGGGGTTGAGTAACTATTAACCACTACATTGCTCAACTTTTTCAGTGCCAAGTTTTGGACTACGTCAGCAGCTTTTCTTGGCACACTTTCACTCATTCCATACCAGTCCCTGATTTTTCTGTATATTTACCTAGATTTAAGATGATAATTGCATATTTAAATTCTTCATGAAAAGAGCTTTCATTCAAGTACTAATGTGCCTATAGTCTTAAGTCAGTGGTTCTGGCACTGCCTGCCATGCCGTGCTGCAGCTGCCACAAGGGCAGCTGCAGCATGACTTGCCAGGCACCCAGTGCCACTGACCAAGGCCTGTGACCATAGCTAGTATGGAATGAGTTAAACACAATGCCAAGGAAAGCTACTGACCTGCACAGTTATATTCTCTGGAACTTTAGGCATTCTGGTTCTTGAAAGAAAGGTGTTTTCACAAGGAATATGAATCTGGCTCGCACCCTTACTATGACAGCAGTTCCTGTTAAGTACTTCTACTTCAGTCACACTTGGCATTGAACGAGTTAATTAGAGACAGAGTCAACAGCTTTCCTCAGCAAGTCTCGGTACATTTGCTCCCAAAGTGCACTGGTGACAGCTGTTGACCCATTGGTCTATATCCTGACACCCACAGGATTCCGAGAGGGGAAAAGTTGTTGATATTTCAGTCTTATTATAACCAGGACAAGGGTTGCGTCACAGAACCCTTCTCTTACGAGCATCGTACATAGCAGAGCTACAGCCTGTACCAAACTCACAGTGTCTGCTATATATATATAATGCATGCAAGGTCTGTCACTTTACATGCAAATTTCACTTCACGCTCACAATTCTTCTTGTTTACTCCGATCAGCAGTTCTGTTGGTACATGTTAACCTAAAATGTGGTGGGTTTGTGAACACTTTATTTAATCCACAATTAACTGAGGCAAATTGAACCGTCTCCCCCTTGAATTAAGACTGAGTCAACAGCTTTCCTTGGCATGGGTTGGGCACTAAGTGCCCAACCCATGCCAAGGAAAGCTGTTGACTTGGATCATGTGATCTTGATAGGTTTCATCTACAGTTCTCAGTCAAATTGTTTTTCATTACAGTTGAAATTAGTTGAAAACACCAAAGCAGAAGACATTTGACCATCAGCCGGTTTTGGCTGGTTTGAGGGGAAAGGGTAAACTCTTTATGAACTTGTTTCCATCTGAATTCCAGACGAAAACCAGTGTTTCAATAGTTTCTATCAGACTATATTTGATCCACAGTTAACTGAGGCAATTTCAACTCTTTATGAACTTGTTGCCATCATAATTCCAGATGAAAAGCAGTGTTTTGATAGTTTCAATCTTCACTTTGCTGAATTGGGCCTCTGCATGGAGGTAACCAGATGCCCTAAGAACATGTACGAGGTGTGTTATACTGGACCAAATGGACTTAGGTGGATGACTGGAGTCAACAGCTTTCTTTGCTCAGGGCTGTGTGCAATTGCTGGGGTAAACTGTTGACCTGGGGCAATTGCTATCATGTTAGGACTGACCTACAATTCTCACCAAAAATGTTTTCCAATTAACAAGCAATATTGGTAAAAACAAAAAAGTAGACGACAACAAATTACATCCCGACATTTTGGGGCACTTTGAGCCAGACAGGAATAAGTTCTTGCCAGAATGTGTCAATGTGGGAAATGGCTCTGAGGACACATCCTACCCAGAAGCCTTCAGCATGCAAGACCAACAGCCAATGAGCTGCGACTATTTGACCAATCTGTAAACACAACTGGTCCTCACTGGCCTATTGGAATTCACAGCCGATAATCAGGCCCAGCAATTCTTTTAACACTTTCAGTGCCAATCACGACTTAAACTGATCTATTTAGGTCAAACTAGTCTGAACTATCATTCGAATCCCAGATTCGTATACCTTGTAACAAAGACCTTTCATTCAAGTGCCAGTGTGCCTATAGTTCCACAGAGAAAAGCTCCGTCCTAAATTTGTCACTGAAAGAGTTAGTTAAGTCAGTTCAGTTGCCAGGACCCTAAAGAACTTTATAAAAAATTATCCTCTTCACTCTTTTTAATAATTTTTTTGTTATTAACACTTTGCACCCTGTTAAATAAAAGAAGAAAAACAAAGTAGCCTGCAGAAACTCTTCAAAAAGGGACACATATTGATAATTTGGTTGGCTCTGTGCCTTTGGGTATATAATACAGCCAGCAAGCCTGCCACCTGGTGGAAACATCATGTAACCACTTTACCATCCTGCAAAACTCCCCATGCAGACCTGCCTGTGGCCCTTTCAAGGAGTGGTATGCAGGCACTGACCACCCACCCACCCACCCACCCCCGTTTTACTCTACACCATCATCTGACAAAACATGTACAGTCCCCCCTCCCCTCCCCCTCCCAATCTTCCCTATCTTCATGTAGAAAGTGTCTCTTTCTATCATATTGTCCCCTCAAGAAAAGCCAACCATCTCCAAATGAGGCTACTTTCTGTTGCAGCAGGGGTGACCCTAGGAGATCTGGACCACTATACAACGCTTCACTGTAGAAATAACAAGCTGGAAGATTCATTGTACGAGCATGCTGCATATACATTACAGTGGGTTACAGTTTGCTCATGTCAACTATTCCTTCCAACATACATATTTCCAACAAAAAAAAAAAAAAAAAAAAAAATCTATTTTGCTCATTTTGCCAATATGGCATGTTTCATCTGTATACAGACATGAACTTCTATCTCTCTAGTTCCTGAGCAGTGCAACGCTAGTGTAAGATCACAAGCTGCAACACGATGATTCTTGCAAGCAAATCACTGAAGTATCTCACGAAGGCTGTGAAAGTCACATCTGTCTGTTGTTTGCACCAGCTAGTTTCCATGTTGCCATGCACATTCCCATCATGAGACCGCGTACCCCCTCAATAACATGTCAAACTGTGGGAGCTGTGTCAAATTTCCTCTTTATTCTCATGTGAACATAAGCAGCCAAGGGCAAATTTCCTTCTGACTTAAGTCTGCACTTACCTACCATTCGACTAATTCAATTTTGCCGTGAACATAAATATTTGACGTGGTCTACATTTCTCTGCTACAACGACGGTGACTCCTGCTTTCACATGGCAAAGTTTTATTTCACACGCCTGTCAGTTTGGTCCCCAGTTATGAATTTTCATGCGTGACGCTGGAGGTGTTTTGCAGAGCCGGGGGGACCTGTACATTCATTGATATAGCAGCATTCCTGCCCATGACAATGTCAACTACCAGCAACATGGCTCTTATGATCCCCTCAAAAACCATGCCGAAAGTTACATGTATAGCTTGACTATTGATCTCTCTTATGTTGAGAATGACTCACTGTAAATGGGAACAAAACAGCAAGGAGTTTTACCTCATACGTGGATGAATTTTCAATTACTTTCCGAAGTCAAGTTTTTTAAATCTTGACGGATTCTGCACGAGGGTAACACAGATGTGAGATCATAAACTTGTCAAGAGAGGCAGCTATTCTAATTTTTATCACAAGCACAGTTGGACAAATATGACAATAATTTTAAGGATATATAGTTTTCACCAAAACATTTTACGATTTATGAAGACACTTTGCATGAACTACCATAAATGTACCATATTTGTAAATGTGTAAATTTTCACAGTTTTTCAATTTCAGGCATTCAATTTATGTTTGAATTTCACAATTTTGGACATAGTTTCTGTTCAACCTGTGTTAAAATATAATTTCACTGTGTTCTTATTTTCACAGTTTTATACCGTTAGCAAAATAAGCAACAATACAAATACAGTGAGATTAAGTAAATTTATACAGTGGTCCCTCTTTTGAAACACTCTTTGTTTGGGCGACCAACTGCCTTTTGTGACCGCTCTTCACTATGCAAACCACATTATGATAATTGACCTCTTTTGGGAGACCACCTGCCGAAAATAACCACTGACCACCCAAAATATCATTTATCCTTCAATAAATTCTCCATTCTGGATAAGTAAAACACACTGACTTTGCACAAAATGGGTAAAATAATTTGTAAAACCAGTTTACAAATTCAAAACATGTTGATATCAAAAAATGAATAAACACATGACTGCAAGATGGAATACTGTATAAAAAATGAGCACACAACTATACTAAAATCTAAATTATGGATGGAAATTCAAAATAGTGGTTACATATAGCTGTTGGGCAACTGGTGCAAGATAAAACTTTCTTTAGAAGACCACCTGCTTTATGTGACCACTTCTTGGATGGCACTAAGGTTGGTCTCTCAAAGGAGGGACTACTGTTAGTAATTTTTTGAAGCAGGAAACAACATTTTAAGACAATTTGAAAAATATGATGGTTAGAATGACATTAAGGCCCCTCCCCAAGCCAGCATTGCATGTACAATGGTATAAGAACACCCTGGTGACCTAGGAAACATGTCATGGTCACTGAATGATGGAGTCATCTAAGACTTCAATCCGATGCTTCAGCAGTACAAGCGTCATCATGGAAGCTCTATTTCTTCAAAAGTTATTGCATCCACAAAGGTAAAAATGTGAGGACCCCTGGTCACCTTGAAAATACGTCAAGGTCACTGGATCTCATACTCCTCCATGCTTTTAATGAGGTACTTCAACAGTAGAAGTTTTGCGATGGTAACTCTATTTCTTCGAAAGTTATTGTGTCCACAAGGGTGAGGGATGGGACGATATCTTATCTGCTGACAAGGCGGAGAGAGTAAAAACAAAACAGTACAGAAAAATAAGCCATTTTTCTTTTGTTTTTTAGACATGGATATCTGGCTTTATTTTGGTCAAGAAATAAAGTGTTCCTGAACAGCAGAAATGTTATTGGGTTCATTATGGTGTGATTTTTTTTTTCTTTTTCCTTCATGATAAAATGCCTGCCACAATCACAGAGCACATTACCCCTCATCACAGCCAATCACTGGCCAATTCCAAGTCTTTTTCAGATGCCGCACGAGCAATTTGTAGCCGCTTCCCTTCCATATCTGCCACGACAGCGTTCGTGTTTGACACAGACTTCTCTTTATCACACCTGCCCATCTATACATGCTTATATCATCAATGGTGGATGCAAAGAGAATCACGACAGACACGTCTTTGACTTTGGCTCTTGGCTATTCACGTCCGATCAATGACACTGATCTGGTGTCGCACTTTTCACTAGCTATGGACTTTTCCATAATGCCTGAAAATGTCCCGCTTTTCTGTCCAGCTTGGTACAAAGCTGTGTATGTCTGAGCAAAGGCTTGCTTGCACATTCTACTTGTGTCTCACCAAGGCACGTCAGCATCTGTTTACATACTTCAGCTCGGCACAGCTGAGTATAAAGTGTAGGTCTTCTAGAAGAAGCTCTCCACTGTTTTGTTAACCTTATTTTTGTTTTCAACTCCAATCTCAATATCCAACTCTTTCAGTGCTAAATTATTGACTGTCAGCAGCTTCCCTTGGTGTACTTTTTGCACAATATGCTCAGAGTGCTGAGGAAAGCTGTTGACCTGGACCATTGAGTACAATGTGTTCAGAGAGTGCTGAGGAAAGCTGTTGACCTGGACCTTTGAGTACAATGTACTCAGGCAATGCTGAAGAAAGCTGTTGACCTCGACCTTTGAGTACAATGTACTCAGGCAATGTTGTGGAAAGCCATTGACCTGGAGCTTTGTGTACAATGTGCTCAGAGAGTGCTGAGGTAAGCTGTTGACCTGGACCTGTTTTTTCTCTGAAATACAGATATGCTGGTACTTGAATCAAAGGTCTTTTTACAATGAATTTTGAACTTGGAATCAAGAGAGTAATTTTTCTTGTGATTAATGTAAAGAGTGTTAAAAGTAACCTGCTCAGCTTTAACTCATTTGGTGCAAACTACAACTTAATTTGAACTACTTAAAAAAGAAGTTCCCTGAATTATAAAAAGGGTGATAGAGTTATGTTTCTTGTAAAAAGACCCTTTCACTCCAGCATGTCTGTCGTTACATATACAATATAATAGTCCAAGTCAACAGCTTTCCTCAGCATGCTTTGGATGTAATGTTCCTAAAGCGACCCTGAGAAAAGCTGTTGACTCAGTCCAAAATGTGGCCCTCAAAGAGTTACTAGTTGCACGTCTGTGAAACGGTGCCTGGATGTTGTCCTTGTCAACCAAGCTTTGTCCTGAGTGTTTTGGGGTCACACGAAGCAGCCAGAGAGATGGCAACAGAAGTGCCCAGTCACGCACTTCCACGTTACCTTGTGTGGAAGCGGAATTTTTCCGGGTAATTCGGTGTCGCTAGCGGAGCAGTAACAATAACCTACCTTTCATTCTAGGTTTAATAAATATCAGATAGTCATTACTAAAAAAATTGCCTGCTTGGCACACCTTCTGGCCTCTTGACTCTGTGACTCCAGAGCCACAAAGCTGTTAGTCAAAACCATGGAGAGTCCAAGATAGCTTGGCAGGCAATGAAGACTATTGACCAGGCTAACCTTTCACAGACAGTTTCCCTTAGTTCTTCGATTTCCTCTGCCATGGCAAAAAGTTGCGAAACATGGTCCTATCTGTGCAATAAAGAGTGACTAATCAGAATCAAATAGACATTTTTTTTTTTTTTTTTTGCACAGCAGCTGTCACTAAGTCAAACCATAAAGCAGGCATCCAGCGGTAATAGTCAGCTTTATTCACGTAGTCCTGTGGTGCCACATGTTACTACAACTCCCCCCACGCTCTTACAGCTCACACGTCCCCACGTACAATCAATTTCTCCCCTGAGAACAAGTTTCTTGCTATTAACCCTTTTTCTGCTGAAAAGCAAAAACCAGGAACATCTTGCTTTCAACTTTTTTCTTGTACTCAGAACAGACAAAAAAAAGAATGACAAGGAGACCAGATCAAAACAGCACATACCAACATAAAAGAACAGAAACGCGGCTTTTATCAACACCCTACTATACCCAATGGCATGTGTCCTTTGCTGATGGTGCATGAGCAACTTAAACTAAGCTCAAGTTGAGAAACAAAATGGCACAATTGCTCTGGGCTGGCAGGAGTTACGTGGCAATACTTCCTCTCTAAATGGACCATGTAAATGGCTTGTTTGGTCTTTTATCAGGCGACTCCCATCTTTTCATGGCCAGCCTACTGTTAAGCCACTACATGTAGTATTTCCCTAAGTGCTATTCAGTGCCAGAGTTCCTGTGAATTGCCATAGAAACTATCACCGACAAGCAAATATTATTTAGATGCCCACTAAATGTATTTTGGCAAATACAATTTTGCCGATGTATCATACACTTGTGGAGAAAAAAAATTTGTCTGAGTCGATCCAACGTCTCTGAGTAAAACCGGCATTTGATCCTGCAAATTCCTCCTCAGCGTGACAGCAAGGATCTGACACTGTCTGACTGGTACATATTAAGACTCCACACAATCTTTTACACATGTCTCTTGGAACTTCAGGATATTTTTGATACAGCCTTGGTGCTGGTCCTGTCTGTTCTGAAATGTTTGGTCCATCAGCCATGCATGTAGAACGCTGTTGCTAACTGCAAGGGATTCCACAGAGCAAACTGCTGGTTCTTCATGTACACGTGGGTGCACCTCCGTGGACTGGTGTTAGAATAATCAGTTGCATACAGAAGGCTCCACCTTGCAACAACCACTACTTCATTATTCCTATTGACCAACTACAGTGAAACCGTATTATAACGACACTCAGATATCTGACATATTCATTATAATGACACACGTTTTGAACGACAAAAGTTCATTTTCTTTGTTGTTTGATTTATTCATCTGACATATTCAGTCATCTGACCCATTTGTTAGGGAACAGATGGTGTCACTATAACGAGTTTTCACTGTACCTTATTTTTCCCATTTAACCCTTTCAAATACCTTACTATTCCTATTAACCCCTTCTAGCTCAAATTGCCCAAAACACCCTGAACTAAATTGTCATCAGCCTTGACGATTTGACTTACATTTCTCACAACTAGACAAAAATTTTTTTGCTGAGATTTGCATGGCAAGGCCATTCACGCTGTCACACCCTAAGGTAGGTCAATAGCTTTCCTTGGCATGGGTTGCACGGGCGCAATGTGCCCAACCTGCATCAAGGAAAGCTATTGACTCAGTTGTAATGTGACCAGGAATGGGTCAATTCAGTACCCCCAGGTGCTAAGGAAATCTCAGAATACAAGACTCAATAGGAAAGGTCAGAATTAGCTTCAATGTGTGTATTCAACCCAATACACAACTGAATACACAAACATTTGGAAGGCTAGTGCTGTGTATTCCCATTAGTTTGTACGCTAAAGTAACCTTAAATAAACCAGTAATTTTTATAGCTGTGGTTATATGATTTTTTGTGAGGTATTAAGTTATGCATCTAGATTTACTGTCTGAAATTTGGTGTTTCTATGTACAGGAGTTTGCAAGTTAATAAGTTGCAAATTACAATGTAGAATAATGGGCATACACAACCCTAGCCCTTCACTGACTGCAGTGCCCTCTTTTAAGCAGCTGTTGAACCTTCTGCTCTTTCCCTTGCCTATTGTTCAGACTTGATTTGAATATCAGACGCAATGCATTAGTAATGGTAAAATTTAGTATCCTCACATGACTGTACATTTTTCTGTCACTTTCTGGTTGATAAAAGGGCAGCTGTCCTTAAAGGTTTAGTGTGTGTGTGTGTGTGTGTGTGTGTGTGTGTGTGTGTGTGTGCATATCTGTGTAGTGTTGAAACTGAAAAGCCATTCACTAGCAGCTTTTCATATCTATGAAGAGCTAATCAACTCTACGTAAAACTTCACGGACTCCAATTTCTGTGAAAAGAGTCTCACTTACTGGTTGGTTAGTCCATGCAGAAGTTCCACGTCTGCAACAAGTTCACAACTCTTGACCTTTTTGACAGAAGTCAAAACATGCTTCAGCAACTTGGAATTCCATCTCAGGTCCACGGCCTGCTCAGTCAACACAGACAAATCTGTAGAGATGAAAATATTGTTAGTCTGGATCAGGGGAACATTTCATTTTGTAATATGAAATAAATGGTTTCCAGGCAAGTTGTAATGTGGATCACGCATGACTTTTAAGTTGGATAATCTCCGCATTTACAAGTCTTGATGAGATTTTTGTGTTGGTTTTACAGGTTGTGTCGCTAATCAATTCATGTTGCATCGTCTTTTTCATATTAGGTGAAAGATACAACACTCAGATAGATGAGGTTTCTCTTCAAATATGCCTTAGTCAATACAGAATGTTTCCCACCTCTTCCCCCTGTTAATTACGACCATACAGAAATTGGAACCATAAGCACGCAGTGAACCTGTGTGACTCTATGGTGACCAGAAAATGCGGTTTATGTCCAGATTTACAGTAGAAAACCAAGCAAGACCAGTGGTGGGGGATGTCCAGAGGCAAGAGGTTCCTACTTTATTCCCGGATTACATGAATAAAGAATGCCCCTGGCTACAAAGTTTGTTGTTTTTTTTAAATCTTAATGTCTACATTTCACAAAATTATCTGATCCACGTTTCTTTTGTTTATATTGACATACAGTATAAGTCCCAGTGAGACAAAAAAAATTAACCCTTTTGAACC
This sequence comes from Hermodice carunculata, assembly GCA_964020975.1. Lineage (NCBI taxonomy): Eukaryota > Metazoa > Annelida > Polychaeta > Eunicida > Amphinomidae > Hermodice > Hermodice carunculata. The sequence continues at coordinate 103,654,197 of OZ026614.1, read as the reverse complement.
ATTTCCACTAAAAGACGCTAAGAGAAACCAGGTATCAAATCAGCTGCATCACTCTCTGCAATTTCCTGTGTTTCTCATCAACACAATCCAAATATTTCGAAAAAAAAAAAGAATCGTAAACTACACCTATCAAGACAGATTTCAGGCCAACAATTTTCGTGAGCAGGGAATAAAATAATGAAACAGACACCAGGGGAACTACTGAATACTGTTGACTGCTTCGAAAAAGGACTGTTGACTTTTGCTTACTGGTAATATGTAAAGTTGTCCTCATTTGAATTATTATCATCACGCTATAGATTCAAGCCCCATGTAAAGTGACCTCTAATTCAAGTACTGGTCAGGTTGTAGTTTCTGGGTGGTTAACAGCTTTTCTGAAACCAGAGCATGCCCAGGAAAGCTGTTGACTGAGCTTAAGCCTAAGGAAAGTTGTTGATTCAGTCTAAAGCCTAGCACTGGAAGAGTTCATATATCACCTACCCGTATCAGACAGAGCCAGCTGTTGTAGCCCTGTCCTAACCCCAGACACTGCCCCGTGGGTGAAGACGCCCTCCAGCCAGTGGGACACCACAACAGGCAGGTGTCTCAAGAAAAGTTTGTCCCTGATGGTGCCTCCTGTGGATGGCGTGTTGCCGACTTTTAGAAGCCTCTGTTGCAGCGTGCGGGTCAGCCAGTGGAGAAGGCTCGGCCAGTGTTGCAGGGACGCAGTCTCCAGCAGCAGCACAGTGGCTGGTCTCACCTGCGCTGCGGTGTCGTCCGCGCTGCTGTCTGGCTTGACGGCCAGGTCCTGCTTGCTCAGCTCAGTAAATGTCAGCTCCACATCACATCTGTCAAAGTACGGTACTTTTTTCAGGAGACAATCTACTTTAATTCCATATGCTACAACCTACACAGAACAGGACAAAATGCCAGCATGTCTTACATCCTAGCTACATGTAGCCTGGAAATCTCTGGCCAGCATTTGCTGGCACATCATTCTTGACAAGAAATGCTTTGTCATTTTTTTCTCTCTGTATTTTTTTTTTTTTTCTTTTTTTTGGGGGGGGGGGACCCAAGTAATTTGTTTTTGGTCATTAGTGTGACATTCTTGGCACAATTGAAGCAGACTCCAAACTGGTCCCCTGAAGCGTAACATGTAGTTCCTGGGCCAAATAGATTGATACATATCTAGACTATGAAACACTGAGAGATTGACTGTGCTTTTTAATATTTTTTTGTTCAGAACTACACAGAAGATATGGCACTGTGGTTCCTGTTTGTAAGGAATATGCTGGTACATGTATGTCTCTCGACCAGGACCAGTGTAGCATGTCTCAAGACCAGAAGAGTCCGCTTCAAGTTCAGTCTAGCATGTCTCAAGACCAGAAGAGCATGGTTCAAGATCAGTCTAGCATGTCTCAAGACCAGAAGAGCATGCTTCAAGATCAGTCTAGCATGTCTCAAGACCAGAAGAGCATGCTTCAAGATCAGTCTAGCATGTCTCATGACCAGACCATGAGCACACTTCAAGACCAGTCTGGCAAGCCTTTAAGACCACACTACAGGGCCATACCTCAAAACAAACCTAGCGTGCTTCAAGACCAGGTTGTCATGCCATTTGCATCTTGTGCCCAATACCTGAACAAGCTTCAGCCACTGATGTGGACTTAAGCAGTAAGCTGATAATCTTTTCACACTGCATGGATCTGGGTTTTATCCCAACAGGGACAGTTATCAACTGCATTGTCAGTCCTAGTATATGGTTGACTTGCCTCTGTGACAGACCTTCAAGCCTATCAGACCTTGCAAATGCTACAAGAACATATTTTAAATATTTCCCAATATCACAAGAAAGATAGGTACAAGGGTTACAGTGTTGCCAACCCTCCCGGATTTCCCGGGAGACTCCCGGAATTTTATGCTAAAGATACTTGAAAAAGTGTGGATTTTTGACAATTTTGAGTCACCTCCCGGAATTTCATCAATATTTCCCTTCTATATTTCATATTAATTTATCAATCTCCCGTAATTTTACTTTTTATCTCCCCGATTTTAAGTTTGGCAGGTTGGCAACACTGGGATTATATCATAGCTCTTTAGCATTTGGGTAGCATCAGTGAAGGAAAACCAAATACATGTATTACCACACTAGAGGAATCAATATGTAGGCCCATCTCTTCCCTATGAGAGATATCAAATCTGGGTGACAAGCATGCGTGGGTACTGGCTCAACTACATGTACTCAAAAATTCTTCAGTTTTTCATTAACAAGGTAAGAGTTGCAATGATTTATAGGTATTCACTCACACATACAGCATGGAATCTCTTGTAATCTGTATACTTACCTGTTAGTCGTTTGAAGTGCCAACTTGTTGAGTAAATACATAAGGAGGCAGCCATTCTGTTGAATGGTTGCCATGGTGACATCTTGACACCACAGTGAGGCTGGTGGTAGCTGGTCTGGCCAATGAGCCGGGTCCAGCAGACTGGAGTCTTGATGATCCTCTTCATACTTCAACAGGTTGACTTGCTTCAACTGGTGAGCGACTATCTCTTTGGCTTGCTGCAACACATTAAGAGGGGGGTAAAGGGGTTTTCCATATCGGTGCACTGTGCGTTTTTATTTACCCTACTTGTGTACCAAATGCCATGCTCTGCACCAGACATTTATTCAAATTTTTTTTTAATGTTCAGTACCTTGTCACAGGGCAAAATTATTACCCATAATCAACTATTACCTGTAATCAACTTGCTGGGATCCCCACCCACATCCTCCAGTTGAGACAGACAAATTCTATTTTGCACAGCACACTAACTCCTTTAGTGGTAATCATAATACAACTCACACCCATCTGAATAATTGTAATAATCCCGTATCTAAATTCTTATGCTCACATGATTGGAGTGAAGCAGCCTCAATCAGATGAAAAGAGTCACATCATGTGACCAGTTTGAGTTTGTAGGACTCAAACACAGTGAAAATGAACTCAAACTGCTGTTGAATCCACTGTTGGTAGCTCCCTGTTAGGTTTCAGGCCTATGTATTTGTGCAGACTGCTTCATCATGAAGAAGCTACGATTTACCAAGTTTATACCATACAGGCCTATGGACAGTTTTAAATGTAACAACATGTTGCTAATTCTGATTGTTGTCTTCAAGAAGGAAAACATTTCTGATTTTAAACAGTTCCGACTGGCATACATGGGAGAAATCTTATTTGCCTGAACAGCCAAAGCAACGGTCGAATAGTCCGAAACTGCACACAAGCACTACAAAATCAAAGTAATGTCAAGGTCTACCCAACTAAACCATGGAAGAAAGCTGTCTGATATCACTGAGGAGATAACATTGCCTGATCACCTCACGACATTAGGCCTAGTGCAGGGAAACAGTGGGAGATGCCAACTTCTTGTATAGCGAACCACTCTGTAAATTGTGTAGTTTTTACCGTATTCATCTTAATAAGCACACACTCCCTAATAAGCCCACCCCCCATTTTTTTTTTCAAAGAAAGGACCCCCAAAATATCCCATAGTTTTCAAACCAGTGGTAGAATTTATTATTACACTTCGAATCTACACTTTTTTCAGCTTTTGTGGATGAAATTTTTTCATAGCACACTGTTAAATTATTAAGATGAATACGGTATTCTAGTTCCATACACATGTTACAATAAGCTTTAAAACACTTCTTCACAGTTTGTGTGGCTGACTCTAAAACTGAAAGAAGCACTTTAAAGCTTTTATAATGAGACCTTTCATTCAAGTACCAGTAACCTGGTAGTACCTGAGCAGGTACAAATTAGAAATAGTCCCCGTCAACAGCTTTCTTTGGCACATTATCCCAAAGCACACCAAGAAAAGCTGTTGAACCAGCCAGCTGCCAGCATAGTACTGACAGGGTCTACAGTTCTTAAATGCCTGCATTTTTTTCCATCAAAGTCCCTCCACACATGCAACAGTAACCGTTTCTGTGTCCCAATGGAGTAACCTTAACTTGACGGTTCTTTCAGGTCATGATGGAATCTCTTGTTCTGGACGCCACATCCCTTCTATTTGAATTTCTCTCCCGCCCACAAAGCATGCAATCTAATGTCCAAACTGCTAATACATGCCGACACATAAACTGTCAAAACATTTTGTTTCGACAGACGTCTTATGAGGTCTTCACCGGTAATGGACCTATACCTGGCTGGTGCACGTATTCAATAGATGTAACCACCAATAAACTGATGAGTGCTATTTTTACAGATTTCTTTCTATTTTAGTTGAGGGGGATAACGACTGTGAAGACATATATATATACCAGGCACTGTAATTATCTTCGTCATACCAGCCTATTATTAGGCCCATAAGGCGAGACTCAGTCTGTCCTGAATGATGGTTTAGAAATGATCCTCCAATTGCTTGCAAAAGAAGCTAACTGGTAAGCACTTTCAGCACATGTTGCCGGGATTTTATCTAATAATCAAGCCATTTTTTTTCACAGTTGGCATATGTAACGACATTTCCCTGACATTTTCTCGAGAACGATACTTAATTTACTGAACCCTCTGGGTGCCATGTCGGCTATACCATCAACAGCCCAATCTGTTGGGCATGCTTCAGCGTGAGGCCAAACTAAGCCAAGGACAACTCTTAATCTGGACTTACCGTATGTTCCTATTCAGCACCGTTGCGCCCAAGGTGTTTAGGAAATTTTCAGAATGTGAGATTCAAGTTCAGACCAGTTTCAAATATTACAACTCTATTACTTTTGCGTAATAAATGTTAAAGATTCATTATGGTGACATATTTTCAGGATTATCCGAGTAGCAAAAATGCAGGGAGACAGGGACAATATTGTAATTTTAATATATTTATTTAACCTAGATTGCTTTATATATGAAAATGTAAACCCATATCTTTTACATGGATTGCAAACCAGGCCACGTTCCGTGGCACAGATGATGGCATATACTTTCCTTCCTACTTGTCTGGTGGAGGAAACCGACAGATTCGGAGAAAACCACCGTGCACAGTCAGTGTGGTAGGAACTCTTTCCACTTATACCATGCCTCCTTTGTTTTCTCAAGGGATATATATGTCACCTGCTTACACATATGTCCCTGCTTTAATTTCCGTGGCTACATTTCAACACAGGACTGATTTGCTTTGGTGAATACATTTTAAAATGCATTTATATATTCATGAAAACAAAGAAGGCGTGGTATAAAAAGGATACATCCCTTGTTCTCGTGATTTATCTGGAATCCTGCATTTTTAAATCCCGGAGCGAAGCGTAGGGATTTAAAAAAGCAGGATTCCAGATAAATCCCTTGATCTTGGGATGTATCCTCTTCTTACCTCCCCGGCCATGAATTGAACCCGGGTTCCAGGGGTGAAAAGCAAGTGTGTTGCAACTCTGCCAACCATGCATGGCAATGCATTGTAGCTATACAGTAAATAACTAAGCAGGAAGCTTTCCACACATACATGAACTGGACCCATGCACTTTCAACATATACGAAACACACAGGACAGACATAGGTCCAATAGTAATGCAAATTCCACATTCATCAACCATTCAATTATAATTAGTAACCCTGGGGTCTGCACGTCTACCATGCAAACAGCGTCTGTGCAATACACTGCCCTCCTGTCCCCAGAAACAGGGGCAAGTCTTTTTCACAAGAAATTTGGGCCTGTGATCATTACAGTACTTCAGATAAGCACACAGGTTTTGTTGTTATTTGCGCTGAACGAGTTGACACAGATTGCGATAACCATTCGAAGTAACAGCGAACTGTTAAAAAAAAGACTGCCGAGAAACTCACAGGCAAGTTTTGTCATTACAAAACAAAGTGCTAATCAGTGGCGACAAACCCACAAGCGTATGTTTTATACTCTTTTGCCTTCAGGCCCGTGTGACCTTGCCATTCCACAAATTGTCATTCATATGCCCAGTTAGCAGAAACTGCAACAGCATAAAAGAACTGTCATCTTTGATTGCCGTGTGGCTGCCATTTACCCTGTCCTGCAATTGGGTCCTGGCAGTTTGTGTGATTGACTGATCTGTCATTCATTGGCCCAAAGATTACATAATCTGCCTGTGAATTAACGACACACATCTCTGTAATGATAACAGTCACGTCTGTCATAAGATTGGACGAACTGAACTATCGGTCAATTTCCTGATTGCTGCTGGCATATCATAATTTGACGGATTCAATATGACCTGTCGAGACAGACTACTGAAAAAAAAAGATGAAGGCATGGTTACGTAGGCTGCTTCCATGGTCCTGTTTGTTTTTAGAAAAAACACACCAAATGTGCAATTGATGTGGCTGGAGATCAAATAAGCTTACTCTTAAGCCCTTGTTAATTTGTTTTGCATACAGGTTCCCCAATGCTGCAATAAGGTGACGTGAACACTCTTGAGACACAACTGTAGCAGGCATATGAAGGATTTTTTTTTTCTTCTTCTCGGGGATTTTAGTCCTGTCAACACTGGGGTAAAACTGAGTCAGAAGCTTTCCTCAGCACAGGCTGGGCACAACATGCCCAATCCTCACCCAGGGAAGAGGTTGACCCCAGGCACACAATCATCATCTACAATTCTTATCAAAACGTTTTTAATTACTGCAAAAATTGAAGTAAAACTTCAAAGGAGACAACAATTTACATTCAGGCACTTTTTTGACTTGAACGAGAAACAATTAAATTCTAATTCTGATGTGGTTGCCGCAAGGGTTAAAACAGACTGTACTTTCTACCTTCCTCTCCCTAAACAGTGGTATAGCATTTTGCTGGCGATCGAAGCACCGCAGAATGAGCTACCAAGTAGTTCTTGTGTTATTGTGCAAGATAAATTCTATACTTGGAAGCAAGTCTTTATCTGCTGTTAGTTCTAAATCTATTGTATATTTTGGCTTGCCTAAGTGTACATACAAGTGGTGTATTTGCTTCAAGAGGACCTCAGGGAAGGTCAGTATTTTACTCTTTACTCTTCATTTAATTTTCTATTTACGCTACTCAAGTTATGGTGTGAAATTTATTTTTTTGTTTATTGATGAGTGAAAGACCGGCAAAAAATTGCAAAATGGGAAATCAATATCTCACCAAAAGGTTGGAAATAGAGTTACTGCATATAAGTAATTTACATCACACAAAGCACCTTATCCAGGTTCTTTGGCTGCAAATTAAACGTGGGTGATTGTACAAGGGATGTCACCCAGAGAGGCACTAAGACTCGAAATTAAGATATGCAAAACTTTTTCTCTGTCTTAAAAAAAAAAAAAGTTGTATTTATATGCAACTAACTGTGTGTGAAAATTTGTGCAACAGTAAGAGCGTAATAAGCTTTGCCCAACCCCCCACCCCCCCATCATGTAAACCAATGGTCTTCCACCTCTGAATGTGTTGCAAAGGTGAAAGCACTCTCCATGTATGTCACATACAAATGCAAGTTACAGCCACATCCTTGCCTTCAAAGCATCCCCCTGACTCGCTATTGCGTTCACTGATGTGGGCGCTCGTGAGAGCACATCAGAAACATATCGCGGTCTCGGGGGTCCTATGGAGGCAACCACATCCTTATTCTGGGTTGCAATTGGTAATGGTTAATATTGCAAGTGGAGGGAGGAAAACACACAGAGATAGGTCTGTTTAGCAGGCAAGGGTTAATAGCACCCCTATTCTAACATATTAGAAATTGCATTTGTTTCTTCATTTGCGTGTGTGTTCAGTATAGACATGGTAAACAACAGAACTCATCCCAATTCTGCTCGTGCAAACCTCCTACACTCTCAGTCTGATAAAAGCCCTAAAGATTTTATTGACCAGTTTAGCCATACACAAAAATAAATGAGACCTTACAAATTGGGTTCATTGATAAAAACATTAAGGTTGAAGTACTATCAGGGCCTTCTGAAATGAAGGCGGGGATGCTGGGCTTTACAACAGCACATGCTGCGAACCCTTTTCTGATTCATGTGCTTGTACACTCGCAACGAAAACGATAAATCAGGCCACCACATGGCGGATGCCACATGAAGACAAGAACGGTGAATTAAAATCATTAGTTCTGATGCTGCCACTGCGGCATATGAAAATGCAATCGTTCTACAGCATTGACAAGGAAACCCATTACTTGAGTCAATTCACATGTTTTAATCAAAGTGATGGAACATTCATTACTGTACTTCGGTATTTGCTTGTATATCTGGAATTGCAAACTGGACCGGTTAATTTGCGTGACTGTTTACATCATATCTGCCATTACTCTAGCGCAATCTGTGTACATTTAAAGATAAAAAAACCCTCCATCTTTCCTTTAATATTGGATTTATGTGCACATTATTTTTCCTTTTTACTGCAATTTTTCAGCAAATTATTACCCCCCATAAGGTCCAAACCAAACAGATGGCACAGGTCCCAATTCATGACTGAAAGCTTCGCACGGGCACTTCTGATGGGAACTCTAGTCTTTGATGAGATATACATATGTATACACAACCCATAATTATTGGTATTTGATATGAAATGGTACGATATGATAGGTTGCAACTGGTATTCTCATTCCCGATTTTTTGACAGCTCTTTCCTCCTTGCTCTAACATAAATACAGGACATTAACGCCATTCCTAGAGTAGCCTGGTCTATGCCTGCAAGTACCATGCAGGTACTTTCACATTACTCGATTTAACAATTATGTTATTGCAGGCTCCGAAACATGCTCCGATAGTTACTTGCTTATGTCTTGTTCTGATATGGCCTTTCCGAAAAAAAAAAAAAAAAAAAAATCTCTTATATGCATTTGGTTTAAAAATAAATAAATTTATTAAATTCTTCAATGTTTGCATATCGATACAATAGAGATATCCAATCAGAGGAAGGGGCATGGAGAGCATAAAACTTGCCTGAGAGATTTGCAGTATTGATGATATTTGAAGTGTTGCAGGACATTAATTTTTTACCTTTTGAGATATATTCATATATCCTCTAAAAAACACCTGTTCTTGTATACCTAGATGCATTCATTTACCATGTTCACCCGTAACCACAGTTTGGGATTAATATCCTCATTGTTGCAAGTCATTTCTTATTGGTCAATTACTCAAAAGGACATGGATTGCTTGCATATTTCAGGAAAACTAAGGGGTGATACTGGCAAAGGCTTTTATAAACTTGGTAGACACAAATTTGGTAGGAAAATCTGTAAAGTTTGAAATGCTTTACTTGAGAAAAGTCTATTAACCCATTCCTGGTCGATATACCACCGAGTCAATAGCTTTCCTTGGCACAGGCTGGGTGCTACATGTATGTATTCAACCCATATCCAGGAAATCTATTGACCTAGGGCGTGCCATCATGAATGGTCTTACATGTATACAAATCTCAGCAAAAATGTTTTCTACAAACAAACAATTTACAAAAAAAAAAAATTAAGGAAGAGGACAATTTACATCTGAGCACTTTCGGCCAATTTGAGCAGGAAAGGGTTAAATTAATGCATATAATATGTCATATATTTATCCTTAAAGTGCAAATCACAGCTATAGTTGTTTTCTCATTACCATTAAACATATAACAGTTAAAAGATTCAAGTTCCTCATGAGAATACCTTTCATTTAAATACCAGCAACCCTAGTCTAAAGCAAAAAGTAGTTTTAGTCAACAACTTTCCTCATGGCACTTTGTGCCAATGCGCACAAAGTGCCCCACGAAAAGCTGTTAACTCAGTCTAAAATCAGCACTTTAAAGGTTAAAATATTTGACTGATAACTATTTCATCATGATGAAACTTTTTCTGATGCATACTCAAAAAAGTTAGTTAACTTGTGTTAGTAAAGTGCGCTATCACATTGCAGCTGAATGACAATAGTTATCAATAACCAAGTTGTGACCATGCAGGTAGCATGAAAGTCATTCCATTCAAACATTCCTTCCCAATTGCTGTCAAATATAGGTACATGAGAACCAGACTCTAGCACTGGCTGCCAGTCGTATAGATTTCTAGTATGAGCAGTAGGATTTTTCAGTTGTTTTTTTTTTTCCATGAGACTTGCGTGTACCTTACTCTGTCTTAAGCACTGCTTTAATAGCTGTCCACACCCTTTTTGATCCTCTTTCTGCCATAAGCACACATCGCAACTCACTCTACTTTCATTATAAGCCTGGGATCAAAGACGTCAATGTTTCTAGCCACGTCAGACCACCTGAGCTTCGGCGGGATTTTCCTCAATTCACTGTAAGCTTCACGCTTTCTGGCAGCAAAGGGGTTAACATATGGTGACTGAAATTGTCGCAGCAGATGGCCCAAGGACACAGAGGACCTTCTCCGCCGGGCCTCGCCACAGCAAGAAATCACAGCTGGCACCTGTAGATTCATTATCCCATAGCTGACCTGCCATTTAAACAAATATTCAGCTCCGGCAAGTGACTGTCAACAAGACAAGCCCAATTCACTTTGTCGTGGAAAAGAAGCAAAATAACAGCATGCACACATGTATAGCAGGCTGTCCCTCCGTTGACAGGGCAGGTCATACAGTGGTCACGTAAAGCAGTTGGTCTCTCAGTTGTGGTCAAATAACTTGGTAAAACAGCACACAAACTTGAGGTGTTTAAACGCAGGTGGTCCAGAATGGTCTCTCTAAGGCGAGACTACCATGCACCTTATAATTATTTTACAGATAATTTTAAAAGTCTAGCCACAACCTAAAAACAAACAAACAAATGTAAACTATCCCCTTCCTCCTCTACAAGACCAAAACAGCTTTGATGTCAACTTTTTATTCCTTTGGTGTTTATTCCTATACATTCATATGTTCCTGATTTTATAGGAAACATCTTAAACTGAAAACAAATATGAACTACCAAAATAACAAGCTCTAGGTTAACAGTCTTCCTTGGCATGGACTGGGTCAACATGCGGTGCCAATCCTACACCAATTCAATTAAGCTTCTGATTCAGTCTTAATCCAAGGCAGAAACAGATCAACTGAGCTGAAAAAATCCACATGACGGATACACATACACTTGGCTCCATTTCATCCAAAAAAAATCTGTGTTCACAAGCCAGGTACCTGTACATTTGACAAGCTTCTTCTTACCAGTTTATGGAGCTTGCAGCAACCATCATACATATGACAGACATAAATCAAGTTAGTACCAACACTGAAACTAGATCATTTTTAATATATATCTGTGTCAAGTTTCTGCCATTATGTGGACTCCTGTCTCCCACTTTCTTGTTTTACTTTTTGAACTTTTTGACATAAGTTCTGCCAATTTCAAACAATATATCTTCCACAGAAAAAATCCATTCGTTCTTAGTTTTTCCTTTCTTAGATATAAAGTCCCGCCCCCCATGGAAGTACACAAATTTCACCATCTGTTTGCCAGCAGATGTAGAGAGGTAGATGTGTACAAGAGACCTGATTTGGTACGCAAAATTCAAGTCTTTCTGTTCACCAACAGTCTCCAAGACTTTTTTCTGTTAGATTTTTAACTCTATATCTATGATATAGCAAACATTAATTATTTAATGCGATCCTGTGACCTTGGCAATAAGGGCACAGTCATGCATCAACACTGCAATGCGAGGTTGTCTGAAACTCTATATGATCTGACCAAGTTTGATCGTGTTGATCCACTTTGCTAAATTCCTTCTCAACCGCCTGCATAAACGTAGATTTCCTTCAAAACAACCTTGTGACCTTGACTATTAAGGTAACTAACTTGTCCACACCTCCTCCTACTGAAAAGTGATTTGCTGTCTGATCTGACAATTGCTGGGGGGAGGGGGGAGGAGGAGGGAGGAGGGAGACTCAATACAGCTTGCTGTATCATTTACCTGATGTGCCCTACGTTCACTCCAAGTTGCCAAATGGCAGGTACCCAGCTGTCAAATGTCACTACAACTGCTCTATGAACTGGTCTCGGCAGCGGCACGAGTCAACTTGAAAGGGGCTAGAAGATCCCGAGATTACCATGCTTACAATGTATATGCTTTGTCGTATGCGGAGCCAGAAAATATGATCGTCGGTGCCGTCAAATGCCAAAAGTTGGTAATTCTAGCTTGGCCGGATGCCAGAAAATGTCAACTGACATTCTGCTCACCAAAAAAAAGCAATTTTCAGAGAGTGGAACAAGCCCATAAAGACAACATAAACAGTTCAATTAGTTTGCAAATGTCTGCCTTTGTGTACAAATATCCAATTATTTGTATATTTTTAACTTAACAACATCACTGAAGTGCTGTCATGTGTGTAAGTAAATGATGTTCTTGGTTTAACCCTTAAATTTCCCGCTGTTTAACCATCTTAACCGAGCTGCTGGTCAAAGGTCACCTGCTTCAGTGATTTTGTATTAATTTTGGCTTTAACGGGAATAGAAAATCCACAAAACTTGCATGCGAGATCTATCAGAATAACATGTATTATGTCGACTTTCTTCCTTTATGGTAGTTCTGGGCACTTAGCTCACAGCCCACCCAAAGACAACTGTAGCATCACTCTGAATTTATCAGGTTAAAGGCACAATGTCATTTTTGCCATTTTTCACCGAAGTTGTGTCTGCCTGTTTCAGTGCAGCACTAACAAGTTACCATACAGTCTACTTGATGCTCTTGTCAACTGTTTAAATTTTTCTCAACCTGCATCATCTTTTCAAGCCCAGAACCTTACAGTCATCCTTACAAGTATCCAGTGGGTGGTTGCACCATGTTAAAATTTTCAGTGGAGGAAGGGAATACATGTATATCCCATTTTGGACAGAGAAAATAATACCGAGGGCTAATATATTCAATTTTATTTTGGAATGAGTCCCATCTTGTGAAAAGTTGATGTTTTGATGATAAAACACAAAACTATTAAAAATCATATATAAGTTTTAAATCTCACTTGGCCATAATCATACAATTTGGAACTATATATAAATTTATGTTAAATTTTAGGTCAAAATTTTATAATGGGAGTTGGGGGCAAAATTATTCTATGGACCAAACTGACAATGAGGTACTTTTTTAAGTCGTTTGCAGCCAAAAGAAAGGAAAGCCTACAACAAAATATTTTTGAACAATAGCCTGATATAATCGCCTGAGGAGGTTAACATTTTGCCAACACATACTAAATACAAACCTCCTCCCTGTCTTCAAAGACCCCATGGCTAGAGTGTCAACATTATCAATGCACAGGCCCTATCTTTTTTTACCTCTAAGAACAGATCACAGGCTTTAAGGTTCGATACCCTTTAACACCAGCCCTTCACGTGGATTTTGAATAAATCTAACCCTTTCAGTGCAAAGTTGGAGACTAGGTCATTAATCTCTCTCTGTACATTTTGAGCACAATCTGCCCAAAGCTTGCCCAAGAAAGCTGTTGTCCAGGAATATGTACCTTTTTTTTTTTTCTTTGGGAATATGGACTTGCTGGATACTTGAATGAAAGGTCTTTAGACAGAAAATCTGAATCTGAAATCACTGCAGCAGTGATTCCGATGAACAGAACTCTGTGATACGCAGTTAGATATACCTGGCAAAAAAAAAAAACATTTACCTGGGTCACAATAACAAAAATACATTTACCTGGGTCACAATAATGAAAATACATTTACCTGGGTCACAATAACAAAAAAAACATTTACCTGGGTCACAATAACGAAAATACATTTACCTGGGTCCCAATAACGAAAAAAACATTTACCTGGGTCACAATAACAAAAATACATTTACCTGGGTCACAATAACAAAAATACATTTACCTGGGTCACAATAACAAAAATACATTTACCTGGGTCACAATAACAAAAATACATTTACCTGGGTCACAATAACAGGACGAATAGGGGCCAACTCAACACAGTTTCAAGCAAAATAAAGCGTATTCAATCACTTCTCTACACTCCTGATGCTTAGGCACAATGCAATGAGAAACAGAAATCCAACGGGCCGATTAATGGACTTTTTACCACATTGCTAAGCGTACCTTTAACACTGGCCATTACCTTCTTCAGCAAAACAGGCACACATAAATTGACAAAACAAAAGTACTTTACATTGATGCAGTAACAATTACCCTGCCTTGTCCCTACTTAACAATACTTTGGGCACTCAAATTAAAACTGGAAACATCACCTCCCAATATTACTCACAAGACAAGGCCCACCTTATATCTGAAATCTATGCAACAAGCCTTCGATTAGTTCAGTCCTGAGCTGTAGCTGTCTGAAACTGCGTCACTGGGACCTAACAAATCTATAAATCAGGGAAAGTTTTTGTTACACGTAGCATTTACTTTAATAGTACATGAGGCCCATTCCCCCAAAAAGACATAAATTTTCTTATGAATCTGCTGCACGGTTCCTGTCATGTTGTTCTTAAATTACTGTGAGAATTCCATGGAAGTGAGCCTGTCGTGAAACCAAGTCCCTTTAGTAATTAGATCAAATTCCACGTGCCGTATGGGTCCTTACAAGAAACACGAACACATGGGCGAGTTTTATGGCAGGGTTGAACTGGCTGTTGACAACCTCCCCTTTATCCCTGGCAAACAGTGGTCTCATGTTGCAGGTGGCCTTAAAATACAGGTAAATATATCACGTTAAACCTTTCCCACTCAAATCACCCCCAAAAGTGCCTGGGTGTAAGCCGTTGTCTGCCTTAATGTTTTTACTTATGTGTCTCGCTGCTAGAAAATATTTTGGCTGAGATTTGTTATATGCAAGACCATTCATGATGGCAAACCTTAGGTCAATAGCTTCACTTGGCGTGGGTAACCCACACCAAGGAAACATGGTGACTCAGTTGTACTCTGACCAGGAATGGGTTAATCTTGTGAATTACTTTCTTTACACAGAATTTTTTACTTTCATACTTTTCCCACTTCAACTAAAACCTGCCAATTTTAACTTTCCACCAGATTCTGGTCTTAAGACTGAATTTTCTGTTCATTTCCTTCTACAAACACAGCCACATTTTTTTTCTTACCAGTCCATGCACTTCAATGCATGCGGTTCTGTTTAGCATGTGGTAGGATTGTGGGTTTTTCTTTTCCACTTCACGCTGTCATTTATTTCAGAACAAACCACATGTACACGTACATGTTACCAAAGGACCTGTACTGTTTGAAATGCAGTTAATCTTTATGACAAACTATAACTTTATTAATTCATTGGCTGCATGTTCAAGCTGGATAGCAATCTATATATATCTTGGTTTCCTTGCATGCAAATGCAAGCCTGTGCCCATTTTGTAGCATCAGCAGATTAAATGTACTTAATTGATTTTGGAATGAAAAACGTATTCTGCAATATGTTCTGCTAAACAGAACCACATGTGTGAAAAACAAGTGCCCATGAAAGCAAACATGCCATTACATGTATTTGCGTATATTCACGTCATTCCTTTGTGGTAAATGAGGGAAAGTTGACTGTATCATATATCTTCAGTGAAGGACCTCAGCATTGAAAAACAACAGGTGAATGCCCTGAAGACCCCTCGGCCTCCAACGTCTTGACCCCCTGGTGACCTTGAAAATAGGTCAAGGTCAATGACTGTCAAACTTGTCTGAGCTTTCAATGAGATGCTTCCACAGTGCAGATTTCACCGTAGCAGATTAATCTGTTCAAAAGTTATCACATTCACAAGTACAACAGATGGATGGACAGACATGATGAAAACAATTATACCTGTCACCTGATAAGGTCGAGGGGTAAAATTCATTAAAAATATTTAGCAAAATGAAGTTATATTACTGTCTTAACACCTTCATGTCCTGTGCAAAGGTGTCATGGGAAAAATACAGCCACACAATGTCCTATCATACTTCACTATCAAAAGTGCCATTCAAGTATAACATGGATGAGGCATGGTGTTGAGTTAATGGGATAATGCTGACTCCTTGAGTCTCCGGTTTAACAGGCAGTAATGGCGGTTTGTCTCTCCTCAGAAATACGCTTCTGTGGTCAACCGGATGCGGCACTCCATAGGGAGACTGAGGTCGCAGTACAACAGGTACTTACATGTATGTGACAATCAGTGGCAGCCAGACCACACAATAGGTAACACTCGACAAAACAGGAGGAAGTAAATTAGTGGTGTCTGTCACTGTGTACGAGTCCAATTGCCCTCAAATTGCCCCACTTTGCCACTATATGGGAAGAAATCTCTCCACACCCACACTTACTCATTGCCTCCGAGTAAAAGAACATGGAACTAAATGTGTGGAAATCTTTCATGTCCAGTCCTCATAACCTGTGCCATATGGTAATCTTCACGATTGCAATGTAAACTAACCTTTCCAAGAAATATGATCTTTTTCCGTGACTTCAGGTAATCTGAGATCAAGCAGTCAGGTAAGACATATGGCGGTGCTACAGCATTCAGGGTCTTTTCCACATGATGGTTCAAAGTCCATATTTGTTGTACCTTAGCTGGCCTACATGACAAGACAGGTACACCTAGGTGCCCTGCTATGTTAATTTTCATCACAATTCATAACTCTTTGTCTGCTTATACCATCGACAGGTCACACTCATTTAAGTAATTATGATTCCAGATTCACCTTCCTTATTCAAAACAAAAAATCTTCTGCGTGCCACCATGCCTAGGTTCAGAGAAAGTAAGACTGGGTCCGATCATCAGCTTTCAACAGTTGGCTTCCGGTGCAACTCTCGCACTGTGCCCAGACCATGCTGAGGAAAAGTCTTGACTCAGTCTATGAGCCCAGCAGTGAAAGGGTTAATCATAAGGGTTTCCAGTGTACTTTTTTTTTCAAAGAATTACTGGGATATGCTCAAAGGGATCTCTAACTGGTGAGTGGTGCCACCAAGTGGTGCAAGTGCCTCACCCTTCTCTTATGGCTGAAAGATGTAAAGCAGACTAACAGGTGGTGCTATAAAGAGTTAGTTGCACTGTGGTGCCTCTAAGCTTTCCCATCGGTTTGACTCTTTCACTGTTTTCTAGCCATTTTCTTGTACTTTTTTTTAACAAAACTAATCAAGTCTGCTTCTTGGCCAAATGGAGAAAGAAGAAAGCAGGGCAAACGCCAGCAAAGGATGGCACGCTTAATAGGTTCTACTATTTTTCCCAGCATGCTCTGCTCTGCCTGTCGCTCAGTAGGGGCTAGCAACAACTGCATTTGGGCTTCAGCTTCAGATTCAGATTTAGCTTCAGATTCAGCTGCAGATTCAGAATCAGAATTTAGAAAACTACAATAAATTTGTGCTTGGAAGCAAGATCAACGTGAATCCCTGGAGAAGACCAGATCCATAATGCTATATTGGTAAGCCCTCTTCATACACAGTCAAGTCAGTTTCATAATGTCATGGTTAGGACTTCATTGCACAATATTCGAATAACCTGAAGCGCTCATTTGGTCTGTTAAATTCTGAACTAAGTAAGTTGTCAAACTGATGTAAGCTAGGACTACATCTGCCTGTGTGCTGGAATGACTAAAAGCACTGTGAGAGCAAGCACCTGTTGCAGGGACTGCAATCCCCTAGAAGGTCATTCAATTTCTTCCTAATTAAATCTAGCCCATGCATAGCTGAAATTTCAACTTTAATGTTAATAACTTAACATCTAGTGATAGCGCTGTGGTTTAATGGATACAGTAATCTTTTGATCTCTACAACATTATCTTAAAGTGCACAGTTCTTGTACTGGATTTGCTGGACATGGGTTCATTATTTTAATAACATGATGTAAATACCCTCCTAAGAAAATATCTGATTACAGAAGCAGCATATTAATTGGCATCTCAGCTATTATCTATGGATTAAATACCTAATAGCTTTAGCATCTCATCAGTTATCCATGGATGAAGTACCTAATAGCTTTAGCATCATATCAGTGTCCCATGGATTAAGTACCTAATAGCTTTAGCATCTCATCAGTTACCCATGGATTAAATACCTAAAAGCTTTAGCATCATATCAGTGTCCCATGGATTAAGTACCTAATAGCTTTAGCATCTCATCAGTTACCCATGGATTAAATACCTAATAGCTTTAGCATCATATCAGTGTCCCATGGATTAAGTACCTAATTTAGCATCTCATCAGTTATCCATGGATCAAGTACCTAATAGCTTTAGCATCTCATCAGTTATCCATGGATAAAGTACCTAATAGCTTTAGCAGCTCATCAATCATCCATGGATTAATGATCTCGTCCATGGACATTTAAATGGACTTCTGTGGTGCGAAAGGCTATGATAGGCTGCTGATACGAACTTCCATGTCGAAGGAACTTTGCCAAACAGGGTACCACTTATTACTGTACCATTCCCATGGTTGCAGTGGGTGTCATGTTCACAGTAGAGGGTGTTTGTGTGTATATATATGTGCACTGATTTTTCTCCCTTAGATGCATTACAAGGAGAGTGCATCTGTATAGTATACTTCAAAAGCAGATGAGACTATGTTCGTGGCATGATGACTGGAAAAAGATAGAACATAAAATTGTGATAATTTCAGTTTCTCATTTCACAGACATTCACTCTAAAGTCTGGACAGCAATTTTCTAAAAAGTTGTTAGATAAATGGCACGTCTCTTTCCACAGATACATACCAAAGATGAGGATAAAAGCCTGTAATTTTACGTAAATGCGACAGTGACTTCTTTTACTCTGCTTTCACTTACCTGTTTACTGGTCAAATTCCACTGTCCTCGCACATACACATCTGTGCAGCTCTGCTGCAGTGCCGTCTGCAGGTCTGCACCTCTCTGCAGCTGCTGCACAGTCAAAAGGCCTGCCTGCAGCAGGTCAACTACAGACACCTTGTCCGCGGCCAGCAGGGTGGTCTGGACTGCTGCGTGGACTCCCATCAGGGTCTCACAGGGCACCTTGCCCACCAGACCCAGGCCGTGCAGTAAGGTCTTTGTATCATGGACACTATAGTTGCCGCCCTCCTCCTCCTAAAAAAAAAAAAGGAAAAGATTTAATCTTCAGCAAACAAAACTTTTTCCCCCCTTAAATAATGGACACCTTCATAAATTCCCACTAGAGAATGAGCGAGTCTTGACCCGATCAATGTACAAAGTGTGACATGCAGTTGTAGCAGTATGAAAAAAGCCAGCTCAGTATAGCTTTAACCATTTGTCCAGCCCTAGAGGCCAGGCTATGGGGTTTACCCTTCTATAGTGCTCCCAATGGTTTGGATTCCCCACTGCATACCCCAAAGCCCTCTCAAAAACTCATCATAACATGCTAAGAACAGAAACCCCTTCAATTTTACCCGTAATTCTCATACAAATCACTCCAATTTTGCTGCATGCGGCATGTGGCATGTTGCTGCATGCTCTAAACAACATGTTGGAAGCTCATCTTGGTGGTTACTGCACGGTCACGGTGGTTATTTCCAATGGACTTCCTAATTGTGTTTTAACAGAAATAATATTTAAGAAAATGGTTTGACACACATGCATGGATTCATCCCGCTCCCTGGCAAGAAAACTTTGTAACTTTCCCTTTCAGACAAGAACAAGCAGGCAAATTGCTTGGAGGAGCCAGTTTTGCCTGATTAACCCTTTCCCCTTAAACTGGCCAAAACCAAGCTGGTCAGATGTCATCTGCTTTGGTGTTTTCAACTAATTTCAACAGTCACAGAGGCATATGACCAAGAATTGTAGATAGACCTGTCAAGATCACAAAGTCTACAACAGCCTTCCTTGACAGGGGTTGGGCACCTATTGCCCAACCCACGCTGAGGAAAGCTGTTGACGCAGTCTTAACTCTTACAGAGCCAATTTACAGACTGAGTCAACAGCTTTCCTTGGGTCACTTTCCGTGCGGAAAGTGCCCCAAGGAAAGCTGTTGACCTCGACCAAATTTTTCACTGGGTACATAGGCATGCTGGTACTTGAATGAAAGGTCTTTTAATGAGAAATATGAATCTGGAATCATTACAGTAATCCAGCTTCATCAGCACAGCTTAAGCCGTGACTGGCACTCAAAGGGTTAAATCAAGGGTTAAACAGTTAATGAGCATATGCACACAGAAGCCAGCACATCAATGTCTGCATTTCCACCCCAGGTTTGGCTGGTAAAACCCTAATGTGAAGATTTCCTGCTCTTTCTCAGGGACTGAAACCATCATGATCCCTGGCAAGCCATGCTGTCTGTCGTGTATCAGCTTTATTTCCGAGTCACTTTAAGTTTTGACTAGGTGGCGCTGCCATAGAATTTGTCCAAAGGTGACCAATTGATCATGAGATCCCAAGTTAGGTGGAATTAACAACAGGGCTACAATTTAACAAGCTATAAACTTCCAATAAAATTTAGACAAGGAACATATAACATGTGTATGGCAATTGGCTCAGTGGGGTGCATACAATAGGGAGATTGGGAGTGGTTTTCAGTCTATAATACTCAAACTATTTTTCAAACTACTAGCAATCAGTGACATACTATTTGGAAGCTCATTGGCTATTGAACATAATTGCAATACGGTACCCTCAATGCTATGATATGTCAAAATAAGTAGACAAAAAGTTTTAAAGTAGAAAGAAGGACCTGAGAAATAAAATCACAACTGAGGCACTGAGGCAATATCTCTGAATATTCTGTAGATCGCGGTAATGAGAATGTGCACATCCGAAAAGATAGATGGATGGACAACCCAAAAACAGAAACTGTCCCCCTATGGGGCGAACCCTTAAAAAAAAAAATATACCAAACTGAAAAGCACAATAAAGAATAATCAAAGAGACAGTAATTATTATTTCATAATATATGGAAGCCAACAGAATGAGACTTGACATTGCAGGTGAGTTAGCTACCATTTTTCCTGCTTTTCTGTCATTTTCTGCCATTTTCTGGCTTTATTCCTCCATCAGCACAGAACATCTGGTCTGAAGCTAAGGTTGATGCCACCCACAAAAAGGCTTTGTGCGACAACAATGCCCACGGTGGAACAGTCTACAAGTTTCACAGCCACTAATTTTTGGGATATGGCAGATGTAATTGGGATAACTGAGATAATTTCTTTCACTGGGTAAGGTTCCGAGGCCGTGGTAGAAGCCAATTGAGCCATATTATCCTCACGGAGTTAGAGGATCAGTTTTTAGCCAAGCCAATGGAATCTGTCATGGAAAAATTATGCCGGCAAGAGCAACATACAAAAAGATGAGTGGTCAAGGCATACACACATTGTGTGTCATGGTGACCAGCACCCACCACTGCTGTATCTCCACTGAAACATGCAGGGCCAGTAATGAAGCAAATCAGCCCTATAAATTCCGCTTTGCATACCTCGCTAGGTATGGCAGACACACGACCGACTTGACAAATACGTGTGTATGTCTGAAGGACAAGATCTACTGAAAATATGTTCCTTTTGTGATTTCGATAAGGGATAAAAAATAGTTTTCGTCCAACTCATTTCATACCAGTCAATACTTCAAGTGAAACATGCTTCAGGATTCTATGCAAAAGGAATCTCTATGCTGGGCTGTTGGTATTTGAGTCACGTTCTGTATAATATATAATTATAGAATAGGACGTACTCTGCCATTCTGACTCCAGCTCAAGACATGAACATCATTTACTACCATAACGTTCCTGTTCAGGGTCCACCGCACTTTTTAATTCTCAGAACGTGGATGTCAAGTTCAGACCTATGTGTTGACAATTAGTCACTGTATGTGTTGACAATTAGTCACTGTTGTACCTGATACTTCAGACCACCTGATCAACCAGAAGAAAAAAAAAAAAAAATTCCTCAAATACTTGTGTAACAGCTGGTCTTAAATTGTTGGGAAGGGAGGGGCCAACATTTTAAGGGTAAGGAAGCAAAAGTGGATTAATAAACATCATTTAATCAATGCTTGTAGCGATTTCATTAAAATATCATGTTGTTATACATTTTTCATGTTCGAGGTCCATGCATATTGATAAATATCACACAACAAAATGATGATACATGTAGCACAAAAAAACAAGAAGCCCATGGGCCTAATGCTCTGCTGAGCACTGTCACCAAAAACTCCTTTTCTGAAATGTATTTCCTCCACGACCTTAAAAAAATTAATCAAGGTCATCCATATTTTGCAATATCAAACTTCCATATGACACACATTTTGTGGCACATTTGGCATCATTCACCTTATGCTTTCCATGTATCCAGATATTGAATAAAATGTCCTTTTCTAACATTGCTTAATGACCTTGAAAAATAAGTAAAGGTCACACAATCAATGGGTCAAGGTGACACAAAAAGTAGGTCACCATGTGGAGTTTTAAATACAATGTACTGAAGTGCAATTTTAATGTGGAGGCGCAATTCTCTTTGACACTGACGTCCAAGCTACACCCAGCCTTTACAAAATAATTTCTTCCCATATTACAAGTCTGCTGACCAAACAAAAATAAGTCAAGGTCACCAATCTTACATAATATATTAGCATTGGATATGATTCATATATCAAATAAATTTAGTATGTCTTATTTAGTGTTTTTTTTTTTGTTTTTTTTTTGAGATACAGAATTTTGTATCTTTCAAGACATTTTTAATCATAGTTTCCATCAAATTATAGGTAGTACCACTAGTATCATAAGCGACAGAAATTTTGACCTTTTCTACAATTCTATTAAATTTCATAACCATTAACAAATAATGGGTGCTAGATGGACTGGTCACAATATTTTTAATACTATAGGTGGCACCACCAGCAATGGTGTTGACCTAGATTTTCATATTAGTCTTAAACGTTATATATGGGCCCACCTAAAAACTGTCAGGTACAGAGTATTCACAAGATGACCCCTAAATAATATAGGTGGCGCCACCAACATTGCCGTTGACCTGGATTTTCATATATATTATAACCTGTTAGTTTTAAAATGTGCACCCACAGCCAGCTTTCCACAAAATTCGTTTGAGTTCTTTAAGAAAATAAGGTTGGACAAAGTGGCAAAGTCCGTAATCATTGGGTCACCAAGTAGAGTTTTATGTACAAGGCAATAAAGTGCAATTTTGATGTGCAGGCTTAATTCTCTTTGCCACTGATTTCAAAGCTACACCTTGCCACTACAAAATCACCTCTTTCAACTTTACAGGCCTGATGACCTCACAAAAATAGGTAAAGGTCAGCTATTATATATACGATATTAGCACTGGAAATGGTCTACATACCCTGTAAATTTGGCATGTCTAATTCAATTATTTTTTGAGATATGGATTTAATATCTTTAAACACATTTTGGCATATAATTTCCATCAA
Source organism: Hermodice carunculata (assembly GCA_964020975.1). NCBI lineage: Eukaryota > Metazoa > Annelida > Polychaeta > Eunicida > Amphinomidae > Hermodice > Hermodice carunculata. The sequence continues at coordinate 103,631,012 of OZ026614.1, read as the reverse complement.
ATTATAGGTGGCGCTACTAGTATCATACACAGCTGGGATTTTTACCTCCTCCACAATCCCACTACATTTCATTAAGGCCTATTTAATATCAAGGATGCCAGAACAAGACTTTCACATTTTGAGCCATATGAGATATAATACTATAGGTGGCCCCACCCATTATTGATCTTGACCTAGATTGTCATACACTTGAGAGTCCTGAAAGTTCTGTGGGGCTATCTTGAAAACTGTGTACTGTATTGTGCTCACAAGCAAAAAGTATATGAACAGATGGATGTAATGACAGAGACCCAGACATGAGTGATCGCATAACCTCTGCCACCTGTGATCAGCACAGGTAAGAACTATGCACACTGTATCATTTAATTTGGGTGTTTACATTAAATCAAGATTTCTTCTTGCAAGCAGTATTAGTCAGCTGAGCTTAAAAGTATACATGTTATATCATTTAATTTGGATGTCTTCATCAAATCGGGATTTTTTTGCTCACAAGAAGTTTTATTTTGCCCAGTTTGTGTACTTCACATGTTTTCCTTCCTCTTATAACTGCATTGCTCACTAACTTTACCATGGATGGTCACATGGCATCGTCCACACATTCCGCTGTGCTCTGTTTGCTTCATGATGACATCAGATCACAACAAAACTCGCACACTCTATGAGGTACAACCACTTTATGATATGTATAAAGTGGCAGATAAATACCTCTACACTCCTCAAACTTAATTTTCCTGAACGCAGGAAAAGGATAAGAGCCAAATATACCGCTCACATTCTTTGCCTGTCACATCAATAGCTTGGTCTTTTTTGCAAAACTGCCAGTGAATTTACCAAATTATTAAATCAAGTTCGGATGTATTTGAATTTTCCTGTTGTGAGGATTCCATACACACGTCCCGTTGGACCAAGTCAAGAAAAGAATGATACATTCAGTTGTAAAGGTGGTAGAATTGCTGTCCAACCAATCAGCTTCACACAGTCTGTCACCCTGGGTTTTATAAACCCAACACCCATGTTTCTTGGCTTACATATTAACTGTCTTTTCTCTCGCATGCCACCAAAAATGTCTCCTGGCAGCTTCCAGAAAGAAAAAAGATGTCTTTGAGCACTTTTTGCTGCCGCATTCCGTAACATAAGGTACAGATGAACAGGTTTTCCGGAGTCAAATGGACATGACAAAAGCATCGTACTTGGAAGCGACGACAGAAAATCATTCAGGTAATCAGCTGATGTATAGGGCCAGTACCCACCTCGACAGGCTGGTCCTAATCTTTTCACCCCTTGACTCGAACTTGTAACATTACTACCCCCACCTCATCTCTTTACTCCAGGAAGAAGGTCATAGCATCAAATCACATCATTAACGTGCCTGCATGCTGCTGGTAGGAAATTACCGCCACTTTTCCAAGCACGGGCACTGATAAATTTTTGGCCTTTTCGACAATGTAATTTCTCACATGAAGAGAAGCTTTCAGAACGGCAAGACTATGAGCAGATGTTTCAAATTGGCTCAGTAATGTTGGATTCAGGTTATCATTGCAGAGAAATTCCACCAATTATCAAATTTGCAGCTGACACGGAAAGTATGTAATCTTGCAAAGCATAATAGCAAGCTACAATTACAGTTTTATAAGTTTTACATATATAACTTTACGAAAATTATCGAACTGGCGCGAAATGTTTTGTGCCTTTATTAACCACTACACCTGAGGTTGACCACTTGGAGCAATTATCACAGTGCTAGAATGGATAATGGTAAAGCCTCTGGGAGCGTGGGGGGGGGGGAGGAGGAGGGGAGGAAGAGGAATGTCCTCTATATGTGAAATTCAATATTTTTGAAAAGCACTTTTCATTGTTAAATCTGTTGACTCAGTTTTAATCTTAAGGAAAAGGGTTAACGCCACGTTGGCATTGAATATGGTTACGTCAGTGAACAACTTTCACAGCATCAGTCGCAGTGATCTGTAGATAGTAAGGCACAGTTGCTCGACCTACATGCACACACTGAGAGTCCCCATGATGTAATCATTTCCAGACGATACATCAAGCTAATCAGGCAACCTCACACACTGACCATTCGGCACTTACCTGTATCACACATGATGTATTCCAAATATATTTATAATTATTTATTTAATTTCCGTACTTCAGACCAACCTTTATTTGTGCATTTTCTTATGTTCCGTACCTTGTACCAAGGCAAAATTATCACTTGTAACAGCATAATGGGCCCCTTTACCCCCTCCCCCCCATTATAGTGAAATGTGTAGGAGGTTGTGGACGTTCATCTTTTTTGTATAAGGCCATGCAAAATTAATAAATAGTTTCTCACAAACTTTTTTTTTTGAGATGAAGAGGCAGAGCGTTTTTTTAATTTTATATTTCTCCTGAACAGATTATTTTGATGCAGCAGGGCGTTTTTTTTTTCTTTCTAAAATTACGTTTTCTCTATCAATTGAACATAAAGGTGAGCGGTTTGCCATAACATTTTAATATGAAATTGGTGCCAATTCAAAAAAGCACTTATTAAAGAGCTGTTTATACATGCCAGTATGTTTTGGAATGCTTTTATGCTCCAGGTTTTCACAGAACCGAGTGGGATACCGTTTGGAAGTTTATTACAGATATTGTAGCAACGAAAATGGTATCGCCATAATTATGAATGGCCAAAAAAGATCTGAGGCGGGAACAAATAGCCACACGGGCGGGCAGATTTTTATTTTTAACCTTTATTAATTTTTTGGAAAAAAAGAAGTGAGATGGGCCTTGAAAATCGATGCGGCGGTTCTTGAGAAACTATTCATTAGTTTTTTATGGCCTAATACATGTACATACTAAGTAGTCACTTTATATACAGTGATCCCCCTCTTATTAGGCTACCCCAAGTGCACCAGAAATGTGGCCTTATGAAAGAGGTGGCCTTCTGTGTAGAGGGGTGGCCTCTCATCAGAGATGGGGGGGGAGGAGCCCTTAAAAGGTGGGACCACTGTCCAGCTACAACGAAAGGTCTGACAGAAGACATAACCTCCTGTCATGCTCCAGCTGCCTCTTGTGGCTACTTCTGCATGCATTTATCTTGCAATGCAGCACAAACGTCGCTGTCCATAGACCTAGTAATGGTTTCCGCAGACTACAATGATGATGATGATGCTTGTACTTTTTTAGCTAAGAATTGTGGTCTCAGAATAGTGCAGTATTCTCCCAAGGATGTCAAGTTGCTTCACGTTTTACTGTGTGTATACTTGATGTTGCTGCTTCTCTGGTGAATTTTTGTGCATATATATAATCTGGTGATACCACTTACTCCTCACCTGTTCTTTTGTCTTTGGGCCAACTAGACCATGAACCCATCAACCCCACACACACCACAGAGACAGCTAAAACACCATGTATGAATGACTATCAACATATACATGGACAGGGATCTGCAAATCCTCAATACTTTGAAGGCATGGTCACTTTAGTATTGTTTCAGTAACTTGATGACCCGAACATGTTGTTTCAGCCATTCAGCACGTAACTGGAACACTTCATGCATGCAGTCAAAGCAGACCTACCATCTGTTCTAATCAGGCATTTCTTCAGTTTTAGCAATGGATATTACACACACACACACAAACAAAAAAAAAACAAAAAAAAAACAACAAAAAAACCCCACAACCTGCGCGTCCCAAATTACATGGAATGTACACATGAACATGTTATTTTGTAAACTTTCAAATATAGGAGTAGATATTTCGTGAAAAAAATGGCCACCTTTCTTGGCTGGACTTTTTGTCCATTTTTCTTTTGCTGGAGTTTTCACTTTCATTTACTTCCCAGTTGACAATGACAAAATAAAGTGGATATAATGCAAGGAATCATCAGTTAAAGCTTTGTCAAGGAGACCTTAAGCCAGCTCAGCCTGCATTTGAGAAATCACTTTGACTGATCTTCATTTCCATCAAACATGTTGTGATTATTAGGACATTTTTTCACCTGTTTGCCAAATCGTGTGTTGCTTGGAGAAAAAAATGTTGCCTTTACAACACCTCTAAATGGCCGACCGCCCGTCAAGTTCTATGGCACCAACAGCTTTGGCCAGACGAGGCAGGACTTCACTCTTTCAAGTCCACTGGTGCACGCTTTTGTGGATTATGACTTTCCAATCCTTTTATACATGTACGTACACTCATAGGCTTTGTGGTTGTATTCAGCCCTAAATGCAAAACATCTACATGTGGTGAGAAAAAGTGTGGTGTGATATACCAGATAACGTGACAAATGTAAATAGGATCGAATATAACAGAGAAACAACTCCATCGCTGGAAACGGATGACAGAAAGCTTTGTATTAACTCATTCCACCCTAATAGAAGAACGAGTCAACAGCTTTCCTTGGTGCACTCTGGGTGCATTGTGCCCAGAGTGCGCCAAGGAAAGCTGTTGACCATGAGCATATAATTTGGAATGATCTTCCATGCAAATTTCATCCAAAATTTGGAAAAATAATCCCTAAATTAATAAAATACAATTAGCAGACCACATTTAGATATCAGCAGGAAAAAGCATCATCAGGGTGGAATGAGTAAAACACCAAGCCACTTTCTACCCATGTGAGTACACTCCACCATTCTATGAGACAATTTTATAAACAAGGACAGCGTCTGCATCATGTATGCTACGAAAACCATCGCTGGCTTAAGACACATTGGAGATGCCTTTACAACCAGGTCCAAGAGACCTTACCCTTATAAGAAAGACCAAAGCTACAGTTTGTAATCCATTTTTCTTCCCCTCTCCTGTTCACCTCACATCACACCAGATGCGTGAATTTCAACTGAATGAAGGACGGCAAGTCTTCTGAAACCTAGTTAAGCTGGTATATTTATGGCCTCAGATTGGTACCGATTTTCACCGTGTGTTTCATCATAACAGAGTCAGGAATCAACTGTTACCACTAATTGTTGATTTGGCAAGCAAGTGCTTTAATGAAGCTCTATGAGCAGCTTGACGTTAAATGTGGAGCAGAATTCATCATTAGTATGGAATATGTTTACTCATTCTCTATGCGACACTCTTTTTCCAGTAACGGGCTTCATCACTACAGAAAGATTGCATCTGGCTACGCAGAGTTTAATACTAGTGAATTTTCACCCCTTAGCTGATGATGACACTATAAGGACTCTTGGATCAAAATTTAAAAAGTCGCAATTTGTTTATTTCATTCACTTTGGCTGGTGACTTAAAATCTTTCATTTCAAGCCCTGAAGAACATGATGGTGTTACCGCTGCAGTTTGGAGTCAATACTGTACCCTTAAGATTTGTGGGTCTTTCTTTTTTTTCGTTTTTTATTTGTGGTCATATCTGAGCACTGGAATTATAAGGCCAGTGAGCAGCCACCAGCCAACTCCTATGAATTGTCACAGCCACTCATGCACAAGCAATCGAGGTCTTGTACCTAATAGAAACCTTCAACCAGTGGTAAATGACATGTAACCACCTAAGAAAATGGTCCGCTGTGTGGGCAACAGGTTTGGGGGGGGGGCGACCTGATGTAATGCATCAAGATCATAGCCGTGTAATTAACAAATATTGATCTCCATCTTTATAGCAAGACATTTGAATCGATCCAAACAGACAACATCATAACTACATTCCAGTGGTCCACTTACAGCTTTTCGCAATTTCATTCAAGGCAAATTAATCACCTTCTATCTGTCTCTTCAATGGCGGGTGAATGTTGCGACCCAGTCTCGGAGGTTTCAATCAGCCAAGACAACAAAAGGGAGTGCCACCAATTGAGATTTAGTATTCCTGACAGGTTTACAGGCACATGTCGCCGACTGCCCACCATTCCTCCAATTTTGACCAACAGAGTAACCCTTCACGTCCCAGGCATCAAGTATCCGCTTGCTGCTCCCCACTTGGCACCTCCTTTTTCCATTCCTGAACCGGATTTTTGTCGTAGACACAACTACATTCCATGCCTCTGTTTTAATTATGCCAATCGGCGCACTGTCATTATAGCTAATCGCTGGCTTCAGAAGCACTTAAAGTAGAATTCAGGACACGACTTGATGCATTTGTAGGATCTCGCTCTTTAATGTTGATTAGTCGAATGCCGTTACATTTAATGACCACTTTCAGGAGTACTTTAATTAATAGTTTAGGAAACCCCCATCGTGTGTTTTGGATAGTCCTTAAGGCTTGCCTGATTGGGACAATGTCATTACACTTAATTACTGCCCTTACGTACTTTAACTACAGGTCCTAGAAATGTTTGCGGTGTGTCATTAGAATTGTTCCCATTTTTGCAGGACTTTCAAGAGTGCAAAAAGAAAGGGTATTGATTTTAAAATATGGTATAAGACATGGATGACTCTCAACCACCAGCAATTTTTTTCTTTTAATTATTGTACTCTCTATGGGTGAAGAGCTTTAATGCAGGATGTTCTCACAAGTAGCAGCACTGGGTCAGAGGCTATATTTTCATGACACACCATCTCCTCTTCAGAACCACTGGCTAATAAGGGGAGTCCACTTTGTTTATCCCCCAGGTGTCTCCACCTGCAAGTATTACAACCAGGGCACTTTTGAACAGTGGCGCCATCCAGGAGAACACTCATCATTGTGGTAGCAGGAGCATGACGTTATCACTGATCAGTGCCTTAAAAGCATAATATGGATTCAGTTGAAGTTCGTAGGAGCCTTACCCCCATCATTAATCTGGACAAATGTTATGTTCCACTGACAAGATCACAGGGTGCATTTATTTCTTTCCTATAAAACCATCCACTATATTGATTTGATTCTGCTAATGCAGGGTTTTTCTGATTTTTTTAATATATTTAAATAAAACCCATATGACTTGCATAAACAGAATTCTGTGGTTTTATTCTCAATGAAAATTTTGCTGGATGTAACAAAGTTTTAGACAGCCTTGCAAAGTATGCTTTCCTTCGATCACACCCAAATTATTAGACATCAAAACAAGTTAATCCTTTACTGAGAAATGCTCCTCCATTTATTTGATGAAGGAATTTGTTTCTTTGTCTTTCAATGCTGAAGCTAAGTCTGCAAAATTATTGACAGAGTTCACCACTACAGAACAGATAGCAAAGTTGCATGGAATAACAGGTGCAGAAAATATGGCTCCAACAAGCACTTTCTACGACAGGGTCAAAGGTATACTGGTCCCGGTGACCTAATGGTATGTGACACATAGCTATACCAAGAACCATCCATACACCAAACCTGTTACTTCTTATATTAGCATCACTGCATTGGAAATATGACCTGTGCCAGCATTATCTATGACAAGGTCAGAGGTCGAGGTCAGAGTGCCTAGTTTGGATAGGCAACACAGCCCTATCGTCAGAATTGTGTACTTCGAAGTATCCACAGCCCAAGTTTAGTATCTTTTAAGTACATGTATCATAGTATAGGAAATATGGCCTGCACAAGCATTTCCTATGATGGGGTCAAAGGTCAAAGTTCAGGGTCACAGTGACCTTATATTATTGTGCAATATATTCTTATCTTATGAAGTGTCCACACCAAATTTGATTGGTGCAGGCAATACAGTATTGAATTTATGACACAGACAAGCTTGGTCAGATGGTCAGACGGATGGACAAGGTCAATCTTTTCGTCCTTGGTGGGCCAAAGGGACTAAAATTGACAAAAAGACCCCCAAAATGCCCTTCAGGCATCAAATTGACAGAAAATGACCCAATGACCCCCTGTAACCCCAACTTGCAGGTAAAGGTCACATATTTAAATTATACATCAACAGTTAGGGCAAGTGCTAAACTGCCTGCACTTTCGAAGTTTAAAAATTTTCAACCAGGAAAAATTCCATCTAAATCCAGGGACCACCGTCTGTGCTGATCCACAGGCCAGCATATTAACTAATAATTAAAGGAGTATTCCCATGCTACTATTGTCGTCTGATCAAATATAATTTACCTGTCATTTTTTTCATGATCGGTCAGTATCGATTTCTTAGCATATTCCGAGCGGTATATTGAACAAAAACGCTGAAAAAGTGGTAAAAATGCGCGTTGTGTTGACGAGTTTCATGACCAAGTCTGAGCGACCATTGGAAGGGAAATCCATGACCACCCTGCGAGTCTATAAAATGACGTCATGTCACGTGATCATAAACTGGGCCAACACTGTCAACAAAGCAGCATGGAGATCACTCTTTTTCTCAGAGGCAGACAAAAGTGTCCCTTTTCTCTTTGTAGTCTTGGGCGTACGGTCCGCATCCGCCATGATGATGATAACGTGTGCTCGATGTTGTGTACATACAGGTACCGCGACAATAGCAAGGAATTGTGGGAGGAGTTTTCCGAGCTAAATTTAGCTACGCTCTATTCAAACGGGGACATGCAGAAAAGCTATCGACAGTCTTTCATACAAGGGCCAGGATAACATTATGAGTTTGGGATATTTCCCGTTCATGAAATTCGATAAAATTCACGAAGCTTATTATGTAAAGGTAGGGCTGTAAATTGATGAAAGTTGAACTTTATTTGCCGCATGGGAGTTTTTCCAGCGTATGTGCTTGTGGCCGCGCGGGCCTACTCCTTTAAGCAACAACTACACTTAGAGATAAAATCACTTACACATAATACATGTACTTGCTCTGTGAATTTGAAAAAAAAAATGGGTTCATGTCACAAATCAAAAGTTCCAATTCCAATAGCATATACATGTTCAGAGAAAATCCCAGCTTATGGAAGTTTTAGCAAAGTTGGTAGGTTAAAGTAATTACGGTAACAGTTTCCATTGGGAGGACTGAAGGTTGTCCAAGCCTTTCTCAACAAAACCTACTGACATATCATCGTCTATGGTGGTGTTGACACAAAAATTTCAACAGCTCAATAATGATGGGCTTATCCTGACACGATTATTCAGGCTAAAATAAATCTGTTTAGGAGTTTGGGGGTACTTCGGAAGAACAATTCAGCCTTCTTTGATAAAAAAATTAACTGCAGTTTCATTAACCGTGGATCCTGCCACATCTATAACCTTAACCTATGAAAGAGGCATGTAAACGCAATAAAATCATAGACAGGAGTTAGGCAAAGCAGATGCTGTCTGCACAAACCAGCTAAGCTGGGTAAACATCACAAAACTCGTGCCGGCTGGATCCAATTTCATCTGCAGTGCCACAAGGATTTGGTATCGCTCAGGCTGTACCCGTCACAGGCTGCCAGTGTTTCTGCAGTCTTTTGAAGTGAGGGAGCCTCCTGTGAATGAACACGGCACGGCAGGTAGGCAGTGCTTTCATATGTCCAAATAACGGTATCAATATTAAGGTCTCCCACTGGCTCCTTTGTTCCATGCCTTCATCCTCATTTATTCCATTGTTCTCTGGTGCCAAGCCCATTTGGGGTTCTTTGGATGCCATCAAAAACCTCATGGCACCCATTTAAGATACCAAAACAATGTAATACCTACCTCTCCCAGTATATAGATTTCCACTCCCCGGTTTCTCATGGCACGGGAAATCTCGCCATTTCTAGGGTCCATTGTGAGGAAGAGCCTGAAATTTAAACACAAACAAAAAAGAAATGTCAGATTTTTGGGCCATTTGATTTAACAATATATATATGTATGTACGTATGTGTGTACGTATGTATGTATGTATATATGTATATATATATGTATATATACACACACAGTGGTACCTGCTTGAAAGACCACCTCTCATGAAAGACCACATTAGTTTTTAAGACCACAGGTACCAAACTCTAGACACTTGTTTCTTTGTTAATCTACCTACAATTAAAAACCACCTGCAATATGTGACCACTTCTGGCATTAGGGGCGGTCGTAAATAGTAGGTACCACTGTGTATATATATATATATACATATATATATATATATATATATACATATATATATATATATACATATACATATCTACATTTGGATTGACTATGCTTTTATAGACAATATCTCCCCCCTCCCCCCAACAAAAATAAAGATGTTTTCATTGAAAAAAAGTTTTCAACATTTTGATGTGCAGCTCAACAGGAATTTGAATTTACCTGTCCACGGATTTTCACATTCATGTGCAAATGAATCTGCCCTTGTCTTGCCAATGCGTCACATGATACAGTGATCCCTCTTTGAATAACGCTGCTACCACAGCCCACAGAGCAGACTCTGTTATAGCAAAACTGACATTTACCCTATCCAGGTCAGAATAAAGACTGAGTTAACAGCCATCCTTGGCAGGGCTGGGGCACGTTGGAAAGGAAAGGAAAGCTACTGACTGAAGTCCTTTCCGGACCACAAAAGGGTTAAGCTGGAAACAGTTAATGTTATAATAATAATAATAACAATAATAATGGACCGTTTACATGCAAGTACTGGAAATAGCATTTCACTGGGAGGCATGGCACTGTTCAGGGACCACAATGAGGTCATCCCTAGGACTGATGTTTCAAGGACGGTTTCACAGTGAATCACAAGAGAGTATCAGCAAATAGGGTGAAAGTTACTGAAGATCTACCAATCTGAATACAAGATACTCGATTTAATTCATGCCTTCTATTGCACTCAAAACTTGATTATTTTGCATGAGATATACATATCAATTACACTTTCTGTGCACAAGACCACTTTTAAATTAGCTTTTCTCACATATCAGTTCATGCAATCTCTTACTATTTCTCTTGATTTATGAATATATATTTTATGAACAATATATCTTAACCCTTTCCTGGATGGACTAGGAATATGAAGCACCCAATCCATGCCACAGAATAATGCTGACATTGGACTGTGCTCTGCCTATAGGTCCCTTCCGTATGTCTCACTCAAAACCTTTCATTCTACAGAACCACAAAACAAGCAGACAACATGGCCAATTTGAAAGAAAAACAGGGTTAAAAATTGCAACAGGACAGTACTGAAAGGAACTCAAGAGAGATAACCACAGTGGCAACAAAAAATCTGCTTTGTCCTCATTCAAGGCAATGCAACAGTAGTAGTGTACAAATTGTGTCCTCGTGTACTCGGATACATGCATTATTAGTCGCTGACAGTGTTGTACCTGTGCACATATGGACTGACCTGATAGGTTCACATCACAGACGCCGATGACACCTTTTGACATTTACATATCATTGTCCCATGTTTCACATTGACACCTGAGAGGAATTCAATTGCTTCCTACTCCTAAAGACGTGAAAAACGTCTCCACCATTAAGCCTATCATTTTAAGGGTCCCATAATGCCCGGCTGAACACGGGATGATTAGAAACCCATCACTTGCACAATTCAAAACTCTATCTTTCCAGCAAATAAACTGATTAGAATGGGACAAATTCATCCCTTGAGGCTTACGAAGAGGAAAAGCAACAATCTGGCAAAAGCTTATCACGGAGAATGCCATATGGTCTCCGCACATGGACCAGTGCAGCCAAAGACCTTTAATTTACCTTCTATAATTGGCCTACATTCCCGGGATCCTCCCCTCACAGGTGTATGTAGCAAAGGAACGGTTTTGACTGACAGCCATCAGGGGCCAATCAAAGCCCTGCAATATCTAACTCATTTCCTTGCCCATTAATGTTGTGTCCAGTCTAACCGGATGTTTGTTTTTTGTGCAAGTCAGAAAAGAATCCATATCTTCTGTCCCTTTTAAAACCATGCAGCTTGACTGCTACTTAAAGGTTAATGCTTTGCTTCCAGTGTGTCAGCAATAAACTAGCTGAACCAACCTCTGCACTACTCACTTTAGGCGACAGAATAACCATGTTTGGACACTGCAGTTTTTTGCTGATACAACGTCACTGTAAACTCCCTTGTGCCTCCCCCACGATGCTTTCAGCATGACTTTTACAGCATACTTTTTCATCACATCCAAATGTCAGAGTTGGGAGGGGGTTAATTAATTCCCTTCACTATGCTCAAACTTTTGCAACTGTTAAAATCTCGATCACTGTACACTACTATGCAGACTGGTTTCCTTCACTGGACGCTTGTTGACAAACACTTCGTCCACATCCAGTACCTGTGTACCAGGGGTGTCATACACTGTCCTATACATGTATATATCGCCACCTTATTCAGTTTCTGAGCAAAAGCCTTTTCCCAACAAATCTCCCCAAAACTCTTAAATGTCACTTGGGGTCTGCTTCACTGTTTGGAGATGGGGGTAAGGGGGGGTTTCAGTACGATGGTACAGGTAATTATTTTTCTAGAGTACGCAGTACGGAAAATAAAAATCTTTCAAAATTTTGAATAGTATGAGGTACGTAAAATAACAGGGCTTCTAGTATGCCAGTACAGTAAATAAAAAGCCCCAGTACGCCAGTACGGGAAACCCCTTACCCACCCTCTTTGGACTTAAATTTCATGTTAATATAAAACACTTTTAACCTCTGCGGCCCGGTTTCGATTGACCGCTGAGGATACAAGTGGAAAGAGTTCCTACCACTCTGACTGGGGCACGGTGGTTTTCTCTGAGTCCTTTGGCTTCATCCACCAAACAATCAGGAATTTATATGAAACATCTGTGCCATGGAGAGTGATTAAGGCACCCACTGCACACCAAGAAAAGCTGTTGACCTGGGATATTTTCTCTGGAACTAGAGACATGCTGGTACTTGGATGAAAGGTCTTTTTACAAGGAATATGAATCTGAGATCATAATGATAATTCATACCAGTTTTACTTTAGTAGATCGACTTCAGAAGTGATTGGCACTGGAAGAGTTATTAAAGGCTTGGCCTGCTTGACAATCCATCCATTTGAACGATATGGGTCTATGCTTTACTTTTCAGAAGTGTAGATCAGACCTGTCAAGGTGACATGCCCCAGGTCAATGGATTTCCTTAGCATGGGTTGGGTTGCCAAAGAAGGTTCCTGACCCATTCTTAGTCCAACCAGAAATGCATTAATACAGAGCAAATAAAAGCAGTTAACCTCATCCATAAACGTCATCATTGGAACTCACATGAGTACTTCAATTGCAGAAAAAAAAAATCCCAACTATATGTACACTGTATATATATATACGTATTCTTTTTTCCCCCGAGATTATACTCCACAAATTAAATCATACATTGAATATCTTCAGTTCCAGCAAACAGTTCGTTACTATTTCGCTGTCTGCACATGCCTGGTCTGGCTTCCTATCATGGAACTAATTTCCTCCGTTGGCAGCACGAGAAAATTGCCTCACCAAGGCGCTCTATTTAGAGAATGGCCAGGGTTATCCAGCTCAAATCTCCCCTGTGAGACAACACGGGCAGGTCATGACAGCCTTGGTTGACACTGATGAATTATGGCTGCCAGAATCATATGTATACCATGCTGTGGATATCACAGAAGCAAGACCTCTGTTGAGAGGCTTACAATCAGATCATGCACCACAACTTTTAGGAGGAAAAAAGAAGTACAGGTAGTCTAATATATAGACAAATCACTGCGAGTGCAGCTTTCTGGGCCCACAGAACACACAAGTGTGTTGGGAGGCTCAGAAACACAAACAAGTTCAGGGTTATGTTGGGTGGGCCCACAAACACAAACGACTTACAGGTTATGTTCGGTGGGCCCACATATGCAAACGAGCAATGGGTTATGTTCGGTGGGCCCAAATACCTAAACTAGCTACGGGTTATGTTCGGTGGTCCCAGATACCCAAAAATGCTATAGATTATATTCATCTCATATTTTACTGTGAAATAAATATATAATAATTGATTTCAAACCGGTGTTTATTCATGTGGACAATTAAACTGCCCAGCAATACGTTGTGGGCAAAGTAGTGACGGCGCAATTTGTGTATCACTACACACTACAACCGGACACATGCAGACGGTATTTCAGCAATAAAGTAGTCCCTCCCATATAAGGAAGAGTTCCATTGTTATCAACAACACCTGGCTAATTTGCATATACGGGCGATGTGATCAGTGAATGCAAATCACATTGCTGTTGATGGGGGGCTGCAGGTGTAAACATGAGCTAATTGTCATTCCAGGCTAAAGTGCTATTTCATTTCTCCGTCTGTTAACTCTCTGGGGACTGGGAGTAAACAGCTCTCCTTGGCACCCTCTGGACACGTGTGCTCAGCACGCCAAAACAACAAAACTGACTTGTGTCAATATTAGTCTCCTTGAAAGAAAAACTCAGTTAACAGTCACTGTTTTTATGTTGACATCAGACCACCTCGTGGGATTTTTAATGCAAAAAAAGTTAAATGCCAAAACATTCGCATTAGGTCAGACAGGGTTAAAATATTGTCCCAATATGAACACACAATGAAAATTCATATTCTGGAGTCATTTTGTAGGTTGTTGTTGTTGTTGTTGTCATCTGATTGCAGCATCTCTTTAAATTTTCATCTCAAACCAGATCTGCTTAAAGTTCTACAGATTGCAATTTCCCTAAACTCCACGCCTCACAGCAAGCAGCCTGATTGAAAATGTTGATTTATGACAAGAGAAGAACTGTATTTCTGACAGAAACATATGCAAGGGACAAATCATATACGCACGCAAGCAAACTTTCCAAAGAACCAATATTTACGAAAACATGTATTAACTTGGATCCAGTACATTTTTAATGTTGCTTAAGTTGAAGCATTTAAGTTTTTGATCAAGTGCTCACACAATCTTACTCTCTTGTAATTCAATAAATGCAATATCTGTTCACACGTGAACAACCAGGATATTAAATCAATTGTGTAATGTATAGCCATGCCAGGAGTTCTCAAATGTCATCGCCCCGTCACAAATATGCATCCCACTCGCTGTGGGCAATATAGATTATTAGTAAGACTTCAAATTTCCTGAATGCTAACCTGTCACCTGCCTTTGAGACGCAAGTCAGCACAGACCTGTTGTCATCCTGCTTTGGGACATCTGGTGTGGCCGAGAGTAAACAAACGCACGGGCATAAACATATACATCGTGCAATATATATGTACGTGTACAGTGATACCTGTTTTGAGAGACCACGGTAGTGAAAGACCACCTGCCTTTTCAGACCATATATGCAAAGTCCCTTTTGCTATCTTTCCCATTTTACTGCACCTCCGTTGAGAGATCACCTGCCTTATGTGACCACTTTTTGGCCTGCCCTTGGGGTGGTCTCTCAAAACAGGTTTCATTGTACTGCAAAACCTGTCTCTCAAGACCCCACATCCCCATCACTGTGGTCTCTCAAAGCAGTTGGGTTCTCATATGAGGTATAAAAAATGGGTGAAGTACCAAGCATATCCCCCTCCCCCCTCCCCCTCCCCCCCCCCCAGCCTTTCATGTCCTTGGCATACTTTGGATGCCTTGCTCCAAAGGTGTGCCAATTAAAGTAAAGCCACTGACGTAGACCATTTATTTGTACTTCTGCTGGAACCATCACATTTGTACTCGGCATGCAGGCACCAGACTGAAAGACGTTTGCACGGGTAATTTTAAAGGCGGAATCATTTTTAACAATAAACATTCGCTGTGACTTTTGCTGCTAATAGCACTCAAAGGGTTAAACAGATGCCAATGAGACGTTAACATTTATATGCAGTACTGAAGAAGTCAATGACCGTGAGGACACCAATACGTCGTTCCTCCGGATTCCAAAACTGGAGTTGTGCGAGACTTCTCGGGAGCTACATGTACGTAGGATTCCCTCAAAAAGTTGCACCATAAACACTTTATTAACCATTTTCTATCTGCAGCTGAGAGCAGCGGACAATGTCAACACCAATGCAGCTTATTAAATTTGTGACTGTTTGGCAGTCGTGGGGTTGGTTAAGTCATGCCCACCAAACTGGACATTAAGGCAATGACCCGTGTTTTTTGTTTGTTTTTTTTAACTGCCTTTACAGATGCTAGTCATGCATCCGCCACCCTTGATTTGACAAGTTATGCCCCAGCTGGCCTAAGCTTTCTCCCAGCAAGTCATGCTCTATCTCTCATCAGGGCAGCTGGAGGAGTATGACTTTGAGACGTGACCGTTACACCAGAAAGCTGGTACTTGAATGGGGGTGCTTTTCACGATGAACCTGAACAGGTGATCTATGTATCATAAAATATGTTCCTCCCAGTGCGTCCCCATGCTCTGATAAGCATCTTCTTGTCCTCAGCTGCGGTAAAAAGTACTAAGAAAATCTGTGCTCAGTCTGGAAGAGTTTACTCTTTCAGTGCCAACTGCCGCTTAAGCCACACTACTTAAAACGAACTGCTCTAAATTATAATAAGGATGGTCGATTAATATTCCTTGTAACGAGACCTTCCATTCAAATACCAGCATGCCTCTGTTGGCATGGAATAGAACTGCCCAGGTCAACAGCTTTCCTTAGTGTGCTTCAGGTGCATCAGGCCCAACGCATGCTGAGGAAAGCTGTTGACTCAGTCAAACTGTGCCACTGAAAGAGTTAACACAGAGCCAGACAGGCTTTGATTGATAATGTGTCCGGGAACAGCCCACCTGAGTGCGTGAGAACTACCTGTTGTGAGGCTCCTTTCAATCTCCACCTCAATAAACGCTATGTCAAATTATGTGCTACAAGATCGCGCTGGATTGCATGCAACATCACAATCCCCGTCCATATCCACACTGCACTTCTCTAACACTTAACGTGCATGCCTATCCCAATCACCCAACGTACACAGTGACGCTTTCAGTTCTCATTCTTGAAGTTTGATGGGTAAATATTAGCAAATTTCATATTGTGATAATTGATGTATTGATCGGCTATTTGTACTGAGGCTTGTCATGCAGATGTAAAATAAATGTCAAAGCTAGGCGTCAAGTGATCAGTCAGACTATCAAAACAAACTTCAATTAAAACTGAAATCTCCTCCAAGTGCTTCTTTAAAAAAAACAAAAAACAAAAAAACAAAAAAAACAAAAAAAACAAAAACGCGTAATTTAATTTTCAGTTGCTGGTAATTAGTGGGAACAGAAAATCACAATTATGAGAATGAAAAAAAAAAGCATGGGAAAGATTTCATAACAATATGTCAAGTGGCGTGTACAGCATTTTGAGCTGACGTTTGGCTTTACATGTCTGAAGCGAGTTTGACATTGCCGTTTCTTCTCACAACATGTTTCTGTAGCAAGTAGCTGGCCTTGACATTTGTCTTCCTCAGGGCTTGAACTGAGTCATGTCCCCAAGGTCCTCATATGTATATCAATTTCTTTTTCTTATTTTACATTCATACCACTTACTGTTTTCATGTGTGCAAAAACCATCAACTCCACTTACAAAATTCCTCCAACACAAAACCTTTTTTTTTTTTTTTTTCAATTTGTCTAACTGCTTGATAATTCCCTCCACTTTGTGCAATACAGAATAATGTCTTTAATTTTTCACATGAAAGTTCGCATAATATTTCCATCAACTCTGCTGGAGTGTTTGGGAGTGTCTTTTTGGTCTGTTGGCAAGTTTTAACACGAAGTACCAAATTCTGGACCTCAGCCCAGCCAGGAAGTGACCTACATCTGATAGACTGATTCATTCCAACCAAGCCATCCCATCAAAATAAAGTGACCGTCCCTGGCCTTCGCAGACGCCAATACTAACAGGTTATACCCAACAAAAAGTTAAAGCCAGACAGTATGAATAAACTGAAAATGTTATTCCACAGCTTGCTTGCAAGAGCAGTCTGTGTTTGCCTGTGTAATTCTAATGGTGATACACACTTTTCCTGAAGTGCCATTAGAATTATCAATAGGGCAAAGTCAGTCTGTTTAGCAGGCAATTTTTTTGCAAGCTGAGCTAATTCCATTTTTTCATCGCAGACGCATCACGATATTGTGAGGGTTCCGTGTGCATATAGACGGCCATTACAGAAGGCCATTTGTGGCAATTAGCCTTATCCTTATCCTTTTTTTCCCCCCCAGTAACTCTTTCAGTGCCAAACACAACTATAGACATTCTCATCTTCAGAACTAGAATAACCGAGTCTAAGATTCAAATTTTCTCATCAAAAGATCTTTTCAAGTGACTGCATGTCTGTATTCATAGGGGGCAAAAATGACGAAAGGTCAACAGCTATCCCTGACATGCTTTGGGCACAATGCATCCGTAAATGTGCCCTGGAAAAATGTTGACTCAGTCCTAAACCTAGCACAGAAAGAGATGACATGAATAACCTGTCTTTAGAGACCACTGATGCATCGATGTGGGTAGGTGGGTGGGTGGGGGGGGGGCTAGTTTCAAAAGAGGCCTCCTTACACTTTATTTTGTTGCTACCTTTGGAAGGTGATGTCAAAACACATAAAGCCTGCGGCAAGGCCGTGCATAATTCAAGCTTTAATAATATACAATTATGGACTCTTGCTGAGGTCAGTGGTAGTTTTATGGACCCGAAAAAAAGAGGACTGACCGAGGCCAAAGGCCAACAGTGAATTGATTGTACATAAGAAGCCACTGAATGCCAGCTGTGATAAAGGCCAGACTGTACTCCTTACCTGAAGTCTGGGTGTGGCGTGATGGTGGGAATCTGTCCGTCTATGACGCCTCGCTCATTGATACTCAGAACTCCATTGGGCTCCAACAGGGCATTTAAGCGATCCAGTACAGAGGGGCTGAAACCAAAGTATCCACCTTACTGACACGTCCCTACTACTACTGCTGGTTTAATACACACAATTTGGAAAAAAACATCGATTTAAATTTCATCAGATTTATTGACAAGTCTTCCTGACAACAACTGACACCCATGTTATAGGCAGGCCTTATTGCTTGCCCCTCTATCCCTGGTAGAAAATAATTGCAAAACATATACAAGTTTTTTTTAATCCATGTTTTCAAATGTTCAATTTCAAAATTAAAGATGCAAACTGTGACATTTCTTGAGGCTAGCAGTCTGTTGCAGGAAATGTGTGGCATTTATTGAAATATCAATCTGTCAGAGGAAGCGTGACATTTATTGAGGTCAGCAATCTGTCACAGGAAGTGTCAGGGACATTAATTGAGGTCAGCAATCTGTCACAGGAACTGTCAGTGACATTTGAGGTCAGCAACTTGCCACAGGAAGTGTCAGTGATATTTATTGAGGTCAGCAATCTGTCACAGGATGTGTCAGTTGCATTTATTGAGGTCAGCAATCTGTCACAGAATGTGTCCACATTTATTGAGGTCAGCAATCTGCCACAGGAAGTGTCAGTGACTTTTTTTAGGTCAGCAATCTGTCACAGGATGTGTCCACTCCATTTATTGAGGTCAGCAATCTGTCACAGGAAGTGTCAGTTACATTAATTGAGGTCAGCAATCTGTCACAGGAAGTGTCAGTTACATTTATTGAAGTCAGCAATCTGTCACAGGAAGTGTCCTTTACCTGCAGAAGTTGACGTTATCGATAAGCAGCCAGTGTCCACGTTGTAAGGCCTGCACCAAGCAGCTGTTCTGCCATTCAAACCTACCCCCCTGGTTGACGGAGCGGTCTCTCTGCAGCTGTGCCTCCACCTGGCTAATGGTCTGCCACTGCTCTTCCAGGCAAGCTACAACATCCAGCAGATACAATTTATATTTTTATAGTCTACTGCCAACAAGGTGGCAAATGGCTTCATCAGTGGTTTTCCTATTGCCCGGCACATCATGGTCTGGCTGCTATTATGGTTTTGGCACAGCTTGGCACATAGTGCTCCTGCTACCATTCTGGCAGCAGAAGCATGACTTGTACAAAATTACAAAACTGCAGAGGTATATTGGTATCTATGTCTGTCTGGCAATTTACAGTTACACAGTTTTTTAGTTTTGTTTTGTTTTTTTGAGGGGGGCAGGTGGGGGTTGAGGGTGAAAAAGTGCCGCTAGGTTATATCTGATCCCAAAACATGAAAGATTTCATGATGGAATTGCTAAGCTCTTGGTGCACATAAAAGAAAGTTTCATGCTTATAACAGGAACTTTGAATGTGCTTTTATTGGTGCCCAGGGTAATATTAATATGCTTAACTACAATACAAAGTTTAAAAGCTCCGCCCTGTTTCCCAATCGTGCTGTAATAAAATATGTTAAAACCAAAATTTAAAAAGCCAACTTGACTCTTCGCAGTAGGCCCACTGTCATGATAATCCTTATATGTCAAAAAGCATGATTTCCGAGGGATCATTCCTTATTTAAAAAGTCTGAACTCTGACGCAAGTGGACCCATCAGGATAAACTGCCGTCAAAATGTAAACATGTGCACGTGTACCAAATACCAAGAGTAGTAGCTAATCTAAGGTATCCATGAATTAACACATCACCAGCATTTTTCTGCTGCCTGACCAGATGCAAATGGCAAGGAAACCAGTCAGACACACAGAGTAAAAGCCTCAGCATCAACATCCATTTTCCTTGTTAAACTTATCCTTTTAGTGATATTTTATCAATATTTCACCATAAAAAAATACTTCTGAATTCAAGCATTTTTGACAAAATTAATACACCAAACGGCAGTCAAAACTCTGCATTATTGTTGCTAGCATGTCCGTGCCTTAAAACAGCCTGCCAGATCACAGAGAAAGTCCTCGTCTTGGCATGGAGAGAGTTAATACCAATATCACTGTGCACCGATGAAAGTTAATTAAACAAGGTAGCATTGTTGAACCCCTTACTTTCCACACTGGGCCCCATATACATTTGAACAGCAGCCACATGTCCTACAGAATTTATAGCACTGAATGGCTCGGGATCCCCTCTTAGTAACAATCAAGAAAAAGCCTTGAGGTGGTCTCCTTCAGCAGAATACAATGGACTTAGCCTGTAATAGTATATTCAAGCCAGCCTTGGTTATATCCTACCCGCAATGTCCCGAGAGGCATAATATCTGTTGTCAATAACTGCTGCATAATAGAAGAGAGCTCCGTATAAGTAACAATGATCTATTTCTATTTGGTAACCACCATTCAAGCATGTATGCGGGAATGGGTTGCGCTCAGAAGTATGATCTTCAAAGCCCCAGTAAAGATTTTTCACTGCTGGTAATATTCTATCTGTGCGGAACTAGTCCTATTGCTGGGACCAGCATTACAAGATACAGGCCACTGCACCGTGTGGCACTCATCAAATGAATGGTGGCTACTGGGGAAGCCAACAGGGGTCAACCAAGCACATATTAACCCTTAAAGTGTTAATCATGGATATAGTCATTTTCTCATTACCGTTAAACACATAAATGGTTAAAAAATTCAAATTCCCCATGAAAATACCTTTCATTCAAATACCAGCAAGCCTAGTCTCAAGCAAAAAGTAGTCCTAGCCAACAGCTTTCCTTAGGACACTTTGCACGTGCTGCACACAAAGTGCCTCAAGGAAAGCTGTTGACTCAGTTTTCAATGAGCAGTTCAAGGGTTAACTCTTGTGATGCTAATCACAACCAAAAAGTCCCTCTCGTCTGAAGTACTGTGATCATTTCAGATTCCAACTGGTCACATAGAGACTTTTCACTCAAGTACCAGCATGCATATATTCCCCAAGTCAAAACAGAATGATCCAGGTCAACAGCTTTCCTTGAAGCACTCAGAGGGCAACGAGTCAAAAGCATACCAAAGAAAGCTGGTAACCGGGTTTCCAATTTAGCACTGAATGGGTTACTGTTGCCATTGGCAGACTTGCACTTTTTTCCATCCATGCTCCCGGGCAAGTGGACATAATTTCATCCTTCCACATCTAATATTACCTCTCCCGAGGAAGGCCTAACAGACCTAGGGAGGTGGTGGTGGTGGTGGGGGGGGGATAGAGTTAAGAGCATGTCCTGTAGAATATTCAAAACGGCATGCAAAATGGTACATTTTAAACCCAAATCGTTTCAGACATTATAGAATACGACACAAAATGGCCCCATTAAGAAGCTCCAGCCATGGAACAGATCATGAAAGTAGGAAATAATGCAACAGATTTGCATTCTTGGGGGGAAAATCCATCTGTCCTGTTGAACAGGTTAACACTAAACATGAGGCAGCTCAATGCAAAGCATTGACTGGTGGGCTCACCTCTGTGCATACACGGTTCATGTTAGTTTCAAAATGAGGTCAAGGTCACCAAAATGTGAAGAGAAGAAATGGTTTCAAAAGTACACATGAAGTAAATTTGAGTTTCAGGTGGCTCATCAGTCTTCAGATATTGCATTCAAAAACAAGTCGTGGATGGACGGACAACCTGAAACAGGTGCTGCCCCCCCCCCCATGGACCCACGAAAATTCTTGTCCCACAGGAGTTTTTTTCTTGTCCTGGGCAGCCAGACTAGAGCTGGTTAAAACCAACAACTTGCCTCAGCAAAACCAGCATGGCGTAGTGCCAGTGGGTTAATACCTGATGACAGACTACATCAAAGAGTCATCCAATCTGAAGAGATTCCTGTTTGTTCCACTCTCCAATTTTCTTTTCACGTCTCATCTCCCTAACGTGGATGCTCACTCAAAGTGGTCTGTCTTTAGAAATTAGTCATTCAAGCACTTTGTAGTCATACCATATTGTCATTTTAGTCGAAAGTCATTACCTGCAATTTACATTGCGGCTGCCTAAAGTGGTATCACATTGTTACTGCAGCTTAAGTTTATGCCTCGTCCCGCAAGATTTACATCAGCACTGATACACTTGGTGCATACATCAAAGATGTGGCAACAGTCGGAGATTCGAGCCTGGTAATTTTTGATAGAAAATTTGGATTGGAGGCTTTATACATGCGAACACGGAAGTTTATCCCTGTTACCCCATATGGGGTTGCCTGTTGACGGCAAACAGCAATTTATGTGTGAAAAAGAGAAGAAAATGTGACATCCTTGGTAAAATACACCCAATCACACGGTGCATGATGGGTAATCCAAGCCTGTACGTGACAACGTAGTACATGTATGTGAACTCTTTCAGTGCTAATCACTGCACAAGCTCCACTCATCTGAATCACTATAGCTGTGTCACTGTCCAATTCCTTGCAAAAAACATGAGATCTTTTGTAGCAGAACCAGCACAATTACACTGTAGATTGCTTTTATTCTGCTGCATTCTAATTTTCACTTATGGCAGAAAACTGTAAAAATAAATATAAAAAAAAACAATGAAACAGTATGTTAACATTGTAAGAATAGGAATTGATGGTCCAAAATACAGTAGTACCTGCTATTCAAGACCACCCCTACAGCCAACAAAAAGTGGTCTCATACTGCAGGTGGTCTTAAATTGAAGGTATATTTAACATGTAAATACAGCAGAGGGTCTTGAAAGAGTGGTCTTAAAAAGACATGCAGTCTTAAATTGGAGGTGGTCTTTAGAGCAGGTACCACTGTAGTGAAATTGAACTACAGTGAAATGTCAAAAAAAAAAACAAAAAAAAAAACATGTGCAGTGAAAGTTGAAACATTCGAAAATCTAGCAATTTGCAGTACACGCACTTCTAGAGAACAAAAGAAAGGTCCAGGTCAACAGCTTTCATCATCACACCCAAGCCAAGCAGGGGAAAGCTGTTGACTGCCTCTCTCAGTGATGGGGTCATCCATACCCTTCCCCAGTCCTTGAAGACAAAAGGCTTGACGTTCACATTGAGCTGACCCAGTTGCTAGGGCTACAATCAAGAGTTTCTGGTTTCAAATCCTGGCAAAGGTCAGATGACTAACTTTGGCTGCAGTGAGACAAATTTTTGGCTCAGGCCATTTCTCTAGAATAGCTGCTGAATTTGCACTCCGCATGCTGGTACTTGAACGAGAGGCCAACGCACACGGAATTTGAAGGCGGAATCCTTACATGGATTCCGGTAGGTCTGACTATTGTTGTAACCATAACCCAATGGGTTAACCTGGGCGCTAAGTTTACCTGTGTGGGACTGAAGTGCTGGGCTGTGTTCCACAATGTCTCGCATTCTGCTGCACAGCTGCTTCAGATTGGCCAGTCTTCTCTCGAAGCACTCCAACTCCGCGTCTGTGGACGACAGCTCTCCTGAGGACATATGTACAAACAAATGGTTGATAAATTTGAGATGATCAGGTTCGACATACAGAAATCCTGGTCACCTTGTTACATAAATATTGCTGTCTTTCTGTGAGAAGTAAAAGCTTGAGGCATGTTCTTGTGTTCCATGCCCCAGGTGAGACTTTTTGCACAACCATTGGGAACCTAATGCCCATGTATCTCAGAGCAAATTTTTCAACTTCAATATTACCAGAGATAGTTGAGTGTCCTTAATGTTTTCCACTTTTTTTCCACCAGGCATGACATGCTATAGGAGATTAGTCAACCCCTTTCCAGAGGGCAAATTGCCTTACAGAGAAGTATTGGTCGGGCAAGCTAATTCTAGCACAATCAACATTAAGGAACCTTAAAAATCATATTATTAGTCTAACGGGAGAAACTGCACTAATATTATTAATTGCTGATTTTTTTTTTTTTTTTTTAATATCAACACCTCAAATTTTTTGTAGAACCTGTCACAGTTTTATAGTATTTTTACTATCAGCAATTTCCTTCTCTGGATTCAAACTCTCCCAGTTTCACGTTGAACCAACAGCTGTGCGCAAGCCTTACCGTAATTACACAGTGCCTTGTAATTGGTCCATTGAGACATGATATCCTGCACTTGAGCCAACGGTGCACTCTCACTGGTCAACAGTAGCTGCAGCATCACGGCATACAGCACTTCCCTAACTTCACCTGTCACACATTCTAGATGACGATTTAGGTCTGCCTGCAAATAGATGAAGAGTAATCTTGAGGTGCATTGTGAGATGAGAGAGAAACCCTGGCCTGCATTTATGTAGGAGACATTGGACAAAATCTTGAGATCGAGGATGAAGATTTAAGTCTTCCTGGAAACTGGAAAGGATAAAAGTTAAATACTTGTTGTTGGATATAAAAAGATCTTCTGAACATTTTTTTCCTCTCAGCTGATCAAGGATCAGGTTCATTAAATATGTGACCTCAAAACTGCACTGATCACAAATAGCAAGATTCAGTGCAGTCAGCATGTTGATCTGCCAAAGTTGCATGCAACTTTTTCCAAGTGGCATGCAACTTAATGACAGAAGGACTGAACAGAGTGAAAACCTGTAGCTCCCCGTCCCGACACACACCTAGGTTCCAGTAGGGGACTAGCAATATGTCATCAGTCAATGGCGTATGTCATAGGGACAGGAAGTAGCAGACAAAACCACTGGTCAAGAGGTATCATGTGCCCTACACAGAGCACAGTATTGGTCAGAATAGGTCAGGTGACCTCTTTTTTTCCCCAGTGCTGCCCTCTACCTCTTGCCTCTTAGCTTGGCAGAGTGTGCCGAGGAAAGTGGCTGATTCAGCCTTGTGAGGGTTTCCTCTTTCACTACCAAGTTTCCAACTGCAACTTAAGTCGAACTGCTCTGAATTATGATCAGGGTGCTAGACTCACATTCCCTGTAAAAGGACCTTTCACCCCAACATGCCTGTAGATGTATGCAATAAATAACCATCCAGGTCAACAGCTTTCCTTGGTGCACTTTGGGCCCAATGCACCCAAACCATGTCAAGGTAAGCTGTTGAATTGCTCCAAAATGTGGCCCTGAAAGAGTTAAGGTTCTGTCAATACAGGTCAATATAATATCTATCCTCCCCCCCCCCCCCCCGCAACACTGACCTCTGTCCCTCTGTCACTTTTCTTCCACACTAATTTCTAGCTATGCATCTCAATGCCAGCCAAGCTGTCGGAGTGGAGGCAAAATTGAATGCTGCATGACATACTTATTTAAACAGCAATATATTTCATATTTTTCACGTGGCCTGTTACAGAATGGAATAAATTACGGTCAACCTAGAGACAAATGACATTAGAACTGGGCAGCTCCATAATTCCAGCATTGATGTGGACACTGCCTGGACACTGCCAAAAACCTGCGAAGATATTTTCCTCCCAAAACAGAGGACACAAGTTCACCAGGCAGGACCACTTTGTTGTCAAGATTTGATGCCTTTAAAGTCATATTAAAATGGAAACGCGTGAAGGCTTTGTTTATAAATGGCGTCCTGTTGAATCTTTTACCCATAATTCTTGTCTCTGCCCGTGGCCTGCTGATCCAACATGTCAGAAGGTGTGAGAAGATTTCACGCCATCCATCTTTCACACTAACCCAGGCCTTCAGATTGCCAATGCAGTTGTCAAAAAGTCACTTGAATCCTGCCACGGACACATACAAACCCCAGCCTTTGGGGTGGAATAAAAAAAAGTTACTTATTTTGTCCAACCATCTCATTTACTTCAAAAGGCCATTATCTCTTGAAACATTCAGCATTATTTCACCTTCGGAAAATCAGGGCCCTGGGATTTAAGACTCACAGAGTGACCTGTCACCAGAGTGTGGTTTGGAAAGGTAGGATTTTCTGCATTCCATTTCAATTTGGCCAATGAGTCATGCATCTATTTGCCAATACAAAACACACACATGCCCACTTTTGTCAGGCAAGTTGCCTGGAATCTCCCGCCACTCCTACTCCATGTGGAAATACATGTACCAGTCCATGTCAGTTGCATGGCTTCACATATCACCCTGCTTTGTACATTGAGATTGGTCACATTAACCCTCCTGTGCTTCTAAAAACAAACCCAGCTAGTCCCTTCATCATGCAGAAAGAAAAGGAAAGTGCATGGTCGCTGTAAGTCTAATAACTTTTCAACCTGCAGTTTGGATTTCTAGCCTGTAATTTGTCCAGCCCTCTGGCATTTCTTCTACTTCAAACCGAAAATGTTCACACTGACCAGCAGCCTCCCCACCTCATTCTAACTATTTACTGGTTCTTTCAAATCCAGGTAAGTTTGCGGAGGCACCTTAATGATAAAAGGGTTATGCTGCTCTCATGAGCCAGACCCAGATGTGACCCATTTCTGATCGGCAGCTCACATGCACCCTCCCTCTGGTAACGATCTGATTACTGAAAGGAAATTCTTGTCACTTTGGTACCTTATGTCACAACTTTGGTTCCCCAATCTTTCACAGAGCCATAGCAAGAAGTCTCGTGGCTCCTTGGCCACAGCAATGAAAATTCCAATGTCTTTTATCGAACTCGTTATAACCACTGATGCAAGCCCTTGCTAAGTGAATACAGAAAAATCCCTTGCCTCCAGTTATGACCCTACCACCAAACATCAACCTACTAACAACCTAGGCACACAACCTAGCCACGTTGTACTGAAATGTCAGCTCTTCAGATGAGGAATTTACATACACAATAGGTTGGACAAGTACTCTAGTACCACTAGAGGGCAGCACTGATCAACCAGAATCATCTGATGTATGCTGACCAATCAGATATGACAGGAGGTATCAAGGGATCTCTCATGACCAGCGCATAGTGCCCTATAATGATTCAAGCCATCAATATTTAGCCAGGGACTGCCCTGACCATTAGCCAGTAATGTTTCTTGAGTTTGGTTGCAGGAATGTGTAAATGGTGTACATGACTGAAACAATTTACGAAGAATTATTCAAGAGCCATCGCAAAATCTTCTGAAATTTTGCATTTATTTCCAACTTGTGCTTTTTATGTCTGGACTGGTCCATGCTTAGCCCATTCTCACATACATATAAAAACAGCATGAAAAACATGTCCAAATATCTGCCAATGACATAGAATCAATTTAATGTGGGGTTTAAATATACTGCAGCAAACTGTACATGTATCTCCACAGACGCTCGATCATTGAAGAAAAACACTGCCTAGAGACTGAGATTGTTTCAATCGTCTTTATGGTCTTCTGGCTAACTCTTACTGTTTGTGTATGATCAACTCCTGGGTGGTTTCTCTTGTGCTCGCTATAATTACTTTAGGCCATAATGGAATCGTGTACAATCCCAGCCGATATTTAACTTAATATCGTCTCCAATCTCAGCAGTAAAAACCTTTCGCTCAGGTTCGACGCCGGTGACCGTAGGTCAATGCAACCAGGACTGCCACCCGAGGCAGAGGAGATCAAACATAAAGTCACAAGTCAGCGGGAGACATGGCCATTTTCCGAAAGTCATTCAGTGATGATACCCTGGGGGCACAGGGTGGCCATGATCAAGTTAGCCTGTGTTGATCCCCTCATCTTCACAGCACTGACCCCACACAATCAATGACACTTTCACAGATGGACAATTCGTGGCCACGCAAGATCTCAAATTAATCCTCATGTCTGAGACTGAGGTTGCTCGTCCTTTTTCAACAAACAGTCTCGCCAAAGATAATGCTGTTTGTTCTAGACTTTGTTCATCAAAGGTGAGGCCTAAGCCTATTTGCTTTAAGGACAGGGGATCCACCAAAACCATTTTTCGGGTGTTGCCAAACAAGGCTCATTGATTGAAAAGTGTCAATGCAAACATTTACGCCAAAAATATATTTTAAAAGGGCGTGATCCTAAGATTTCTACTCTGACTAAAATTCTAACTTTGTGGGTCTATTATTAATACACAACTACACTCGTGACAAGCATATAAAATGGTTGCCTGCTGAACGGACCAATATCTCCATGTTTTCTCCATTCCACTCAGCAAGGGCACAGCAGGCAATATGTCTCCTTGCAATGTGTAGGAGATATTGATATGGCAGATGACTGTACATATGGGGATACAACTCATCCCATGCTCAATCAGGTGTCTGAAATTTTGGCACAAAAATAACGTGCCCCTGTGACTGGGTTAAAAATCATCCTTGAACTTTTTTTGCTCTCATTTATCTTTCCAAGTGGGCACACAGCACAGAGCCGTGAACATATACAAACATCATGTTTAGCATGCCAATATTAGAGAAACAAAGGAGAGAAAATAAGACGGATAAAGAAAATCCTTGATATACTTTCTTGTTTTCATGTACACACACATAAATAATGAATAAATTTAAACTGTGAAACTTGATAAAACCTGTACCAAAAAATATGACCACGTTTGTCTTGGCTCATTACATTTAACATGCATGTCCCCCCAATCTACACATGATCACCTAACAAAGTTGATATTTTCAGAGATGCCAACATTAAAAAGGCATCTGAGGGACAACAACTTTGAAGTCCTTAGGGACTGAAAATAAATTACAAACAAAACAGATGAAAATTCTACATTCGGATGAAGGTAAAATCTACATGTAACTAGAAAAGATTTGCTTCTGAGCAAATCTGGCCGGCTGGCTCAGTACCTGACCAGGAATTTAGTTAAGCAATAGTTGGTGGCACAAATTCTGATATGTGTTATAGTAGAGTAATTAAGAGTGACTTTGGAAGAGCTGGGGAGTCAGGCAAGAAAGAAGATATTTGCACTTAGGGGTACAAGTCTTGAAGTCTTTATTTTATTTTTATTCTTTTTTTTAAAGGATCTATCTCAAACTAGTTAAGTGTGCATACAAAGGAAAGTTGTTGTCTTGTATATTTAAATTGAAATTTCAGCAACAAAATGTAGCAAAATAGGCTCTTGACATGAAAAAAATCCCGTAAAAATGAAATGCTGAAAAGAAACAGAATGAACGAATGAGGGAGGAAGAGATGGTGGGAAGGAAGGAAGGAAGGAAGGAAGGAAGGAAGGAAGGAAGGAAGGAAGGAAGGAAGGAAGGAAGGAGGGAGGGAGAGGGAGAGAAAGAGAGAAAGAAAGAAGGAAGGAAGGAAGGAAGGAAGGAAGGAAGGAAGGAAGGAAGGAAGGAAGGAAGAAAGAAAGAAAGAAAGAAAGAAAGAAAGAAAGAAAGAAAGAAAGAAAGAAAGAAAGAAAGAAAGAAAGAAAGTGAATTCTGGATAAAACAGAATGTCAAGTGTCAGCAACCAAACAAGATTTGGTTGTGCAATGAGAAAATCTAAATATTTCTAGTACTGTACACTTTTTATTTGCAACTTTGATTCATTTATGGAGCAGTGTTGATACTACAGCATGGACTGATGATAAAATGGTCACCATATGGTAGCATAAAAGTGAACGTCTGATGTGGGTGCAAACAACATTCCTTGTGATGTACATACACTGTATACATGTAATTGACTGCTGATGACAGATCGTGGTCTGCTCTATGTCTGGTCTGTCACAAATATATACAAGTCTGCTATTGTTGCTCCTAATCTGCACTATTCTAGCTTCAGCGGTATCTGAATGCTCAGCTCTGGACAAAATTGATGATGGATCAACCTAGAATATGAAGCCAGAATGGCATATCTATGCATAAGAGTTTTGAAGGTAGATAAAAATGTATTCCAAACTTAAATTTTTCAAGTCCCCCTAATAGGTATATATTGTCAAATTCTACCGATCCAAACTTTTGTTTGTGGTTCACTGGATGTGATTACAGCACAAATCTATGAATTAACGCTGGAATGACACCTCCATCTACAATAACCTTGAAAATATTCAACATTTAAACTTTTACAGTGCCCCAACTTACCCTAAAAGAAAGAATGTATATGTTGGCACACAAACAAAAATTGGGAAATTTTAAGTACATTTCAGGGGACAGTCCCTTGTGATGAGGGGCACTTGACAGCTCAGCATTTTTGCCAGATTAATACCCCCCCCCAAAAAAAAAATTAAAAAAATCAAAAAAATCAACACCTTTGAACATACAAGACTTGCCTGGTGTATGCTCTTAACCCTAAAATACTTCTGCTGCATCTCCTGCCTTTAAGTTATAGTTTTCTCGTTTCCTGGTTTATACTGGGCGACAGTACATCATCATTCGGCCAGGGCCTATCTATAATTTGATCGTACCATGGTGAAATTTCAACAGCAAATGAGGTAAACTGCCCCTCACAGAGCTTGATCAAGACCCTTGGAGCCACGAAATTCATTAAATGGAAGATCGAACAAGATATCAGCACACAAATGGTTCAAACTGCGGTGTATCTTTACATTCCAGCTTGCATATTCTACGTCGCAAATGTGAATTTAAGCACAACCAATGAGATTAATCTCTCTGGCGAATGAAAGCAATGAATTCCATACTTCAGGTACATGTATTTTGTTGTCCTTCAGAAATTGTGATTTTTAACCCATTTGCTATTGGGTTTACCATCAGGATATGTAGGGCCACAAGGAAAGAAATGAATTCAAGCTGTTCATATTGCAGTCAATGGGTCAAGCACTGTGATTATAGCTTTTCTTGTCATGGGCTGGGAACTCTGCATGCAATTTGTGGTGAAGACACTATCAGCTCTTTTTTTCATGATTTAGGGAAAAAAATAGATTAACCAGACTAAATACACACACTAGGGCAGATGATGTTTGACATCCAAGCATCTTGGAAATAAAGAGTTAATGCCGGAGGCTACTTTATTAGTTTGCTGTCCACAAAGTAAGAGAAAACTTTACCTTTTTAATGCAAACACTCAGCTCTTTTCTTACTTCTTTATAACGCACACTTTTTTTTTCATGCCACCAAAGAGGAAACTTAAAGACACAGAGGAGCACCCGATACAAAGAAAGTCCCATAAATCACACGACCTTGTACAAGAGCGATCAGGAGTAAACACTCTGATGGCATAACAGGGAACCGTCTTGAAACAAGAGGTGGATGGCCGGCTGTTTTATGGGAACCAGATCAGCCCTTGAGTACGCATCACGGTCCGATGATGAATTGCTGGCATCCGTGACCAATTTGGCCTCCTTCATCTGTAGATCTGAC
The DNA here is from genome assembly GCA_964020975.1 of Hermodice carunculata. NCBI lineage: Eukaryota > Metazoa > Annelida > Polychaeta > Eunicida > Amphinomidae > Hermodice > Hermodice carunculata. Next base: position 103,599,490 of record OZ026614.1, on the reverse strand, counting down.
ATTAGACATCGGTTCCTGCTGTACCTCTTGCCGTTTTGTTACACGGCGGACAAGGCAATAAAGGTGTAGTACACGGAACGTGGAGGTGAAAGCTGACTCAGCTGGCAGCCTGCATGGGTATCTAGTGTCCATTATACCGTACCCACTGTGCCGGATCCTCTATCAATCACTGCCCATATGTTTTCATTATGTTATTCCACAATGATGGTGATCCCTTTTGTGCATACATGGTTTATTCATATTCCTTACACACACAAAAAAAACTTCCGTTAAAGTTCCCACAAGTCTAAAAACATGTTTCGATTGCCCTGACAAGTCATTCTCCACCTGCCTTGCAGCAGCTGATGTGTGACTCACCAAACAACTAGAACAGACTGATTTTCCAACAGAAAATCAAATGTCTCCCGGTGGAACACTTACGTCTCTGAATAAGCTACAGGTTATAACAAATTACAAATGACCAAGTTTGCTTGAAAATTACAACCCTATTTTAGCTCTCACCTAGATACATTACTCTAGCAATTTTCATCAAGTTCTTCAAGACTTATTGCAGAGAAACCAATTTCACATAAATGACTTTGTGACCTTGAGAATTTAGTCAAGGTCAATCAAATATGATCCCAACCTAGGTCTTGCCTAGATACATAATCCTACCAAGTTTCATCAAATTCCATGCTGTTCTTCATGACTTATTGAATGGAAACCAATTTCACATAAGTGACCCTGTGACCTTGAGAATTCGCTCAAGGTCATCCAAATACAATCCCAACCTAGGTTTTGCCTAGATACATAATCCTACCAAGTTTCATCAAATTCCATGCTGTTCTTCATGACTTATTGAACGGAAACCAATTTCACATAAGTGACCCTGTGACCTTGAGAATTTGCTCAAGGTCATCCAAATACAATCCCAACCTAGGTCTTGCCTAGATACATAATCCTACCAAGTTTCATCAAATTCTGTCAAGTCCTTCAAGACTTATCGCACAGAAACCAAGTGTTGAAGAACCTGAACAACAACAACAAGAAGCAGAAGAAGCGGAAGAAACCGGCACTAAAACAATATGTCCCCCGGCTTCCACCGGGAGACATAATGAAAACTCTACCTAGTATGGCCCTGATCATTTTACTAGACATATAAGCTGTCATTGTCTCTATCAGGCCTGTCTTTCAATCAGTATACAATCACTTCCATGAGCCCCTTGTAACTTTGCCTTGCTGCAACGAGACAGACAGAGACAACTCTCAATTGGCAACATTAATTGTTCTATCTGAACATCCTGGGGTGGTTTTCAGGAAAACATGTTTTTAACATCAGTAAGAAATTGAACCTATTAACTACAAAACTGGAACTCTCTGACCTGTCAATTTCATGCTTAAGTTCAAAATAAAATTTTCCTGGCTACCACCTCTGGTCTTCCAGAGAAACATCTGGGGAATTGCTTCAAGCCTGTACTTGTGTGTAATTTCTCGTGTACTATGGATGTCTGGTGGGGATGGAATGTGTTCTAATTATCCATTCATCAAATGAATGTGTTAGCAGCACCCGGGATCCGCGCCAGTCTGAACAACTGGCAACATACGTCTATCCCAACTCCAAACTACAACTGTAGCTACCAGGCCTCACACATCTACATGAGGGTGCAGGCATGGCTTCTTAAATGTGCTAGTCTTCAATAGAGCAAGGCGGGAATTATTATTGACCACAGCCGTAGAATATTTTGACCATAGGAACTGTTTTGCCTTACTCATGCCTAGCAATTTCCAATGGCAACTGTTTTGTAGTCCTACAAGCAATTGGTTCTACAAATCCATTACACTTATCGCCAGCTGACTCAGACTCTGTTTTTCTTGCACAATTCTGACAGCTGCACCCTTGCAGCAGACCATCCGAATTATCAATAACACAAAGCGGCTTCAAATGTTCTGCAGGCAATTACATTTAGTCCTATAGTATTACCCATGTTTCCAATCCACTAATCCTTATAGCCCATTCCAATGTATATGGTGCCTATGGAGGTACATGGATTCTTAACCATGTTTTTCTCTCTCATATTTAACAACTCAAAACAGACATGGCTAAAAACCGCAGGCCAGATCCATGTGTATCTGCTATGACAGTGGGTGTGTCCACATACATGTATAGTCTCTGGAAACCAGCAATGGTTAACACTGCCTCAGAGATACAAACACACAGGTTGCTGATTTTTTGCCATTCCTTACCTACTTCATGGATGGAAAATATATCAGTCCTGAAAGAGAAACTAGTCATGGGCCAACTGGCCATCTACTGGGGGGGGGGGGGGGGGGAGACCAGTCCAGTCGGCATTAAAAACCTATACAGTAGTTCCAATTCTGTTGCAAACATGGGCTAAATGACGGAGACATTTTGAGTTTGCAGCATGCAGACGAAATTTGTTAGTAAAGCATGTCACAAGTTCAAATTTAGATGTTTTATCTTAACGAGTTTGATTACTGGTTTCATAAAATGATTTTTATTTGATAAACCCAGGACAATATTCCCTCCAATAAGACCTGTGACCTTCAAAACAAAATCACCGTCCCCTATCTTCTTTGAAAGTAAAGAACCTACAAAGATGCAAGATGTCACCAAGTTTGGCCAACTTTCATCAAGTTCTGCCCACGTTATTCCATGAAAACCTTTAAGCAGCCCTTTATCCTGGACAATAAGCCAGTAATTCCATGTCAGGTTTTACCTAGATACACAATCTCACTCATCAAGTTTGACAAACTTTTTTAATCTTTCTGCATTTATGGTACAGACACTGATATCCTCTAAACAGCCCTCGGACCTTAAGAAATGAAGTTTTCATTGTTCTGCACTGCATTGATTGCATGGACACTGATATCCTCTCAATACTCCTGTGGCCTTGAGAATGAGGGCAAGGTCATCCTTCTACCATCCATGAGAGAGTCCTCACTTCAAATCCAGCAAAATAATCTGACCAAATTTAATGATTTTTAGCTCCTTCTTTTGATATAGGTTTCTCTTAGACAGCTTGTGAACTTGACAATGAGGGCAAGGTCATCTATCTGGAAACCCAAACCAATTATCAGTTATACCCATAATCTGACTAAAAGCTTCATAAACATTTTTTCAAATCCTTCCTGAGAAATTACGTAGACATATTTCTTTTAAAACAGCCAAGTGACCTTCAAAATGAGGTTGAGGTTACTTATCTGCAGTCCTGAGCAAGGTCTGACATAGATGCATACTCTGTCTAAGTTTGATCAGATAATTCTGGAGTTACGGCAAAGACACTTATTTCCTTGAAACAGCTCTATGACCTCGAGACGTAGTCGAGGTCAAGGTCACCAATCTGTAACCCCCACAAGAGATCTTAAGCACATAATCTGACCAAGCCAAGTCAAGTTTGGTCAAATACTTACTGAGTTATCACATAACTGACCAGTTTCCAGGTATGACGCAATTAACTACGTGGCTCTTGTGAGTCATATTATTACATTTGCGTTTTACTTTAAGTTGAAGTATTGGTTTTTATCTCAGCTCCTTACTCTGTCAGGTGGGCCTAGTTGGGTCTGTTCGAAGACCAAGCGTTCTAGGTAACTGTGGGGTTTACAATACTTAATCAATTTTGGTAGGCATAAATTATCATGCAAGTTAGGTGTCAACTTATGTTTTATAAAAGTAGTTTGATCATATTTATGTAGTGTGGGATACATTTTTAAGTAGGCCTATCAACAAAAGAACATCATACTGGCTTATTCTATGATACATCAGATTGGGATGTTTGGTGCAGCCAGTGAGCAGAATGACTTCTCCGGGGTTTAATGGCACCCAAACAAGTCTCTGCTGACCCGATTTTATATCAAGGCTAATAAAAGCTAAAACTTTCTTCTAAATTTCAAATTTTATTAATGTGATTCATTCCTTTCACAAATTAATTTGCTACACACGTAATGATTTAGAACTATGCAGTTTTTCAGTGAATGGTACGGAACAGGACTTTGCTCTTGGAATATCAGACTTGATAGTGTTCCAATGGTACTTAAGCTTACAGATTTGGGTTTGTTGAGCTTTTGTTTATATCAGATAGGCACAAATATTTTGAAGAACCGGAGGAAACAAATGCACAAACAGTGTGTCTCCCCATACATATCCGCACAGAGACATAACTTATCTTGAGAGGCTCCAATGCGATATCACATTTCTTGTCTGAATCAATGGGCTTCCCTTGCATCATGATGCTATCAGCCTCAAAATCAGAATTAATGCGTTCTTCAGAAACACTAATTTGATCTAGTTCAGGTGAACTCTACATATTAAACTTGTACCGGGCAATTTATCAATGTAATCAGTATCACTCAGTGTTGGATGGCTCAGAATGTGGGCCCCAAAGACTCGGTTTTACGCTTTCGGAATGGCATCGAAACGTCCAGAAACTGTCTTGACAGGTCCAACTGAAGCTAACACATGGCCACTTCAGTTGAATTGTACAAGCATTCAATGTGCTAAATAGGGATAGCAAGTTTCATAGTTTCGAAAAGGACATGACCCAATGATTTAAATTCAAGACTTTTTTTTTTTTTGTCAGTATTGTGAGCTAATTGTCAAATAAGCATTCAGTTTTGCGACATGCAAGCGTGAGGTTACATGCCTATGAAAATGTGAAAGAAAACCAGTTGCAGGTACATGAATAAGCAAACTTTGACATTTTCCAGAATTACCTGTTCATGGGAGGATAATCCTAATCTGATGTATTAACGAAAATAATCCACAGTACCAAAAGTCTAGTACTTTAAAAAACCCACACAGGAATTCGAGTTTAACTCTTTGCTGGTTAAAATACCACAATGGTCAACAAGTTTCTTTGGCTTCTATATAAATGAGAAATTCAAGTATTACATGTATTGAAACCAGAAACGTTTGACACCACCCAGCAGCACTGAACGTGTACGGGAATTTACCCATTGATGGTTCTGTTGGTTTCAATCAATGTTTCAATTATAAAGCACTTTGCCATCCAAAAGCATTCAAGGTTGAATGTGAGTACAATCGAATCTCGAGATCCCTCTTACGACCAAGTTAGGCACCAAATAAATGCTTTAAAAGGGGATGGAACCTTTTTTTGATATATAGAAATGGTCTCTTAACAGAGGTGGTCTTAATTGCAGATCCTACTGCATATTACTTGCACAAAGACAAATGAACAGTTTTGTTTACCTCCTCAATTACTGTTTACATTTTAGGAGCCAAATTGAGGAACCTGATGGCGTAATACAGTCTCGCCTCTTATCTAAGCAGATAGAATCGGCTGTGTACATAGCTTCAGGACATTCTCACATCAATTACTTTGTCCTGAGCTACCACACTGTTTTAATCCATGGAAGCTGGTTGAAGGGTTTCAGGTGCCTTCTATTAGCAAAAACCAATCAAGAAGACACATCCGTTTACGTTAGGTATGCAATGTGTACATGTAAATCATAGTCACATTAAAATTTCGAGACATTCCCATTAAACCTGTTCCATATATACAGTGAATCAAGAAAAATCAAACTAGATTTGAGTCTTTTTTTTTTTTTTGAACGGTTTTATAAAATTATAAGCTTCTCTCAAGAGTCTCCATGAAGTCACAGTGACCCTTATCATTTACTCTTTACCTTTTGGTGTACCTGTTGCCAAATTTGAGTAAAATATTATGCGTAGGTGTTTTTAATTCCTTTAACTCCATCTTTCCGTGCCAATTTTTGACTGAGTAAACAGCTTCTCTCAACACCTTTTGGGCACATTAGGGCAACAAAAGCTGTTGACTTGGACAATTCTTAGGGTTTCTGCAACTGTGGGTGTGCTGATACTTGAATGAAAGGTCTGTGTATAAAGTTAGTCAACATGATGGACGTCATCTGTCAGGAAGTAGCGAGGTGTGTGCTCAACGCCACATGTACAATGTATACACCTCTATGCACTGTCACCAAAGTCAGAATCACACTCAATACCTGACCAACAAATGGATATCAGGAAGCATTGCTGATTGTAAGCCTATCACCAAATGTCAGCCTACCAGACTTTGTCACCTTCCTGTAGCAGTAATTAAGTTGGCTCTGTATTACATAATGCATACAACATTATGGAAAATGAGTACTGGCTGCGAGAGGCATTCTGTCTGACCTGTGAGCAAATAATGTCATTATTAGGTCTCTATGGGCTCTAACTCCTTATGAAACATCCCCACCCACAAGTGAACAGTACTTTCTTCACTGCTTACATGCTCAATAGCAGATCTCACATTTGGACCAGGCTGTCATGTTCAGATATATTCTCGCCACTATTTCTTCTAAACATAAGCTGGCCACAAAATTGTAATATATATTTCCAGCGACTTTATGGAGACTTTTCTTGTTAATAAACTGCCATATGCAACATGTATTCAGTTTAACCCATTCCTGGTCAGAAAACAAATGAGTTAATAGCTTTTCCAGCTGTGGCTTGGGAACCGTGTGCCCAACCAGCGCAATGAAGCTACAGTGGTACCTCTTTTGAGAGACCCCTCCAATGAGAGACCACCCTCTCTTGAAAGACCATTTTGTAAAACCCCCAAGTCCTATTCTTCCAATGTTATTGTACCTCTAATGAGAGACCACCTGTCTTGAAAGACCACTTTTATGAGGCCCAAAGGGTGGTCTCCCAAGAGAGGTACTACTGTATACGTGTATGGATGTGGGGGCATGCCATCAAGATCTGTCTTATCCACAGTTCTCAGCAAAAATCTTTCCTATTAACATGAAGTTCAAGGAAAAACATTAAAGCAAACAATAATTTACACGCAGGCAATTTAGTGTAATTTGAGCACAAATTGGTTGGGGATCACAAGATGAATGCCATCTTTCTTGTCGTTTATCTTGTCATGGTCATTCTCTTCCTTGGCGATCTGGTCTTTTGACATGAGTTAACTTAGATAGGTCAATGACTAGTTAATACATTTCTAAAAGAACAAATTCAGTATTTATATGGTAGCTAAATTCCTTTATACATAAAACAGCGAGCCAACATTAAATCAATTTTGTGGACATCAAAATCAACACTCCACTCCATTATACAACATGGATAAAGAGTTGAGTATGGTACTAGCTTTTACAAATCTATAGGCAAAGGTTTATGCCAAGTTGAGTCTTTTTTTTTTTTTTTTTTTTTTTTGCTTGCATGACATTTTAAGGTACAGTACAATGATATTGTATGTGAAAAGCATATCACTTTATTTCTCAACTAGATGTAATAGCTTGCCCCACTGAGGGGACCACCGTATACAAACATGCATATGGTACAGTTTAGGGCAGCACCTATTGCTGCATGCTAGAAGTTTACCCCTCTAATAAGGTCACATTTCCAGTGCATTTGGGGTGGCCTCAGTAGAAAGGGATTCACTTAAACTCCGGCATCCAGAAGCAAATAAGCTTAAAAAATTCAGTGATTGTGGAGACACTGAATTTTACACAAGTGGTTGGGTCACCTTCAGAAATGGGTCAAGGTCACTCATGTTCAAAACCTTGGCCCTATAGAGGACTATAATCGTGCATAATAGAAAACCCATAAATGAAAAAGTTAATAAATTATTGTGCACACTGAATTTCACAAAGTGGCTGTATGACATTGGGAATTGGGTCAAGATCACTCTTGTTTAAACTTCACCTTGGTCCAATAGAAAACTATAATGATGTGCAATATGAAAGCACTAGCTCAAAAACTTCTCAGGTTATCATGCAGAAACCACGCCGACACAATATTCACTAATGTGGCTCTGTGCCCTGCAGAATTGGGTCAAGGTCATCCATCTTCGAACTTGACTTAGCCCTTACAGGGGGCTATAATCTTGTGCAATATCAAAGCCCTACCTCAGAAGATTCTCAAGTTATCATGCGGACACCAAATTCACTAAGGTGGCTCTGTGACCTAGGAAATTGAGTCAAGATCACCCAACTTTGAACTTGCCGTAGCCCTTGAAGAGGACAATAATCCTGCGCAATATGAAAGCCCTAGCTCAAAAACTTCTTAAGTTATTATGCGGACACCAAATTCACTAAACTGGCTCTGTGACCTAGGGAATTGGGTCAAGGTCACCCATCTTTTAACCTATCCTAGCCCTTACAGAGAATTAAAATCTTGTGCAATATAAAAGCTTTAGCTCAAAAACTTCTCAAATTATCATGCGGAAACTATCCAGATGGAGGATGGACGCACGGACAAATGCACGGCACCTGTGATCACTACAGGAGACTCGCTTTCGGCGGTCCCCTAATTAAAAAACAAACTAAAAAAACTTAAAATATGCATGCATATGTCCACATTAAGGCCATCCTTATTAAACAATATTTCCTACAACCCTCCTTACCATTAAAATTCAATCTTCAAAATGTATTTCTACATGTTACCCCCCACCCCACCCCATAACCTCCTCTCCTACTCAAGTTTTTTCCAATCCAAATATAGAGCCATAACAACTCTTAAACTGAAACTTGCAGAATCTGAGTGTAAGATAACCAATTATACTTCAAATTTTTACCGCAATACATGTAGTATGGGAAAAAAAATAGATTTAGGTTTTCTTCAGCCCAAAGAGAAGTTTGTAAGTTGCTACCTGCAGGGATAGTTCATATTTAAGAAAAGATGCAAATCTAAATGCCCTCCCCCGAGGCTGGGGGCACAAAAAAAAATTCATCCTCTTCAACTTTCTTCCTAGAGGTCTACCACAGGAAACAAGCTTTGTTTTTAAGTGCTGGCCCAAGTAAAATGTTTCTATGACCAGTAAAGCACACCACACACATGAGGTTACACAGCAGCTAAATGCATATGACAATGAACACATACATGTAGCCTTGGGACAAACAGTGTGTCCAAGCAGTCAGCAGTTAATACCCAGTGCTTCTATTCCTATTGGGTTTCTTTTCTACATGTATTCTACTGGGTTTCTTTCTAAATGCATAACTCCTACCGGGTTTCTTTCTACATGTATTTCTGCCAGGTTTCTTTCATTGTATTCCTGCCAGGTTTTTTCTACACATATTCCTACCAGGTTTCTTTCTACATGTATTCCTGCCAGGTTTCTTTCATTGTATTCCTACCAGGTTTTTTCTACACATATTCCTACCAGGTTTCTTTCTACATTTATTCCTGTTGGGTTTCTTTCTCCATGTATTCCTTCTGAGTTTCTTTCTTACATATATTCCTGCTGGGTTTCTTTATGTATTCCTGCTGTTTTTTTTTTCTGCATGTACTTTGTCTCACCTTCACCAGTGTTGTCAACCAGGGGGAGGCTGAAATTCAAGAGCCAGTAGATGCAATGGTATGTCCAGCAATACTGGCAGTGTCAGGGATGCCAGGGCAATTCCGGGGAAGGTTCCCAGGAGAAATGTTTAGAAATAGACATTTCATTTCACAGAACTGGGTATACAAACATGGTCAAATGGTAGAACCACTTTGATTCCTAGCTGTGACCTCTTCTTTTCACCAAATGTCCACACAGTCTATCATTTAAACACTAATGTGAACAGAACACTGCAATTCATCCCCAAATTTCCCATTTTATTGTTGCCATATTGACTCACTCTCTCTCTCTCTCTCTCTCTCTCTCTCTGTATGGATGAAACTAACAGTATTTTAAGCTGCATTTGTGGCCACTACTTTGATCTGCTTTCATAACTTTGATTTGGAGTGCATGGTTTGATTGGTTGTTGATATATAATTTGTATAGCATCATACCAATGCATTCTTCAAGGTGTTTCCCAACTTAACTCTTTAAGTGCCGCTCAGAACCAAACTGTGGTGTCATCATGAATATAAGTTAAGTTTCCAACTTTGAGACAATGATGCCAAACATACACCTTTGCATCAGGAATAGACCGTCACAAATGATATAGGTTTCTCTCCCTTAAAATACACACTTCTCTAAAAGTACACTGCATCCTTTTAAATATCTGTATCATGTTCACCAGATTCTGTAAGCCTAGAGCGACTGTTAAGTCCACCAGATCTGACCCATTCCAAATTTCAGACCTGTTAAATTTCACACTTGGTAGTCTCCGATCCTGTAATCTGTCTCACTGGGCACAACATGCATAAAATTGAATGAAAGTACCAGGCTGCAGACCACCTTTTGGGCACATATGGACACATAAAACTCATATTTGTAGAACCTATATGGCCATTATATAGGTAAATCAAGGGCTCTCAAGTGCAGGGGACCACCCTGGTGATTTACCCCCTTTCCCCCTTAAACTGGCCAAAACCGGCCGAGGGAGTCAAATGTCCTCTGCTTCGGTGTTTTCAACTAATTTTAACAGAAATGAAAACCAACTTGACTGAGAATTGTAGACCTATGTAGATCAACCTTGTTAAGATCACATGCCCCAGGTCAACAGCTTTCCCTAGCATGGGTTCAGCACTTAGTGCCCAACCCATACTAAGGAAAGCTATTGACTCAGTCTTTATGTAAGGGGTGGGGGGAAAGTGTCAAGCGCATCCGTCCTGCTGACTTGGCTAGTTACATCTACCAAATCATGAATATCTGCAACATAAGCACTTTCACTTCCGATCACAACAAAGCTCTCACCTGAATTATGATCAGCGATTAAAGATTCAGATTCTGCGTAACAAGGCCATTTATTCAAGTTCCCGCATGCCTATGACCCCAGAAGAAAAAGTGGTCCCGCTTTTCTCTACCAGATTTTGGTCCATGTATACTGTACCCAAATTGCGGTATGGAAAGTTACAGACTCAATCAGTTTACACTTCGGCAATGAAAGAGTTAAATCAACAGAAAAGTCTCGATTTTCGTAAAACATTAATCCAAAGTTTGCAGTTGGCTTGTTTATATGTCAACTGACATTGAGGTCAAACTGTTTTCTTTGACGTTTTTTGCTGTAAAACAAGATTGTTGAAACATGAGATGTCATGATGTGGTGTGTCACCATGTTACTAGGTGGCACTACAGATAAATTCCCCCTTTGCTAATTACTACTGAAGTTATTGAAAACTAGGGGATAAAGAAATGCTATTCAATCATTGATCAAAAAAAAAAAAAAAAAAAACTGACACGTCAAACATGCAGATATGTGCTGCTACCATGCAGTTGTGGTACATCTGATACATCTAACAAGAATCCTTTCCCACAGGATATTTGTGGCTTCTTTCTTCCACCCACAATAGCAGGATACAATGTCATGTATTCCATGATGCACTTTGAGATCATTTGTGTTTTTTATCTTGCTTGTAAATACACTAAATCAAACATACAAAGAGATTTCTTTCTTGTTTTCTTTCTTTTCCCTTTTTTCTTTTCTTTTCTTCTCTTTTTTTTTATTCATTTTTTGTGTGTGTCTGTGAAGAACAGCACATCCACCAGCATTCCCTTTTATCCAATTTACGTTTGAAGATGTTCCACAGTGCAGTTTCAGTCTGGTTTTACTAGCTAGCTTTAAATGCAGAGACGACTGTGGAAGTACGTATAATAACATATATCAAGTTCAGATGGGCAGTTTACTTAATGGACCAAGAGAACTGTACTTGGATCAGTCAGTTTAGATGGGCTGGGACTGTACCAATGCAGCCAAGTGCCCCTCCTGTATGGTTACAAAACAAAACTTACTGCACAGCAAATTGCACTCAATGAGCACTGCGCATTTCTTCTACTCTCTTAATCGCTACCAGGACAAACTCACTTGAGCACACAGTGAGATGTCCAAGCTATTTGATATGATGCCACAGAGATGCTCATGTGTGTACTTGAGGTTCATACACCTTCTTTTTTTTTTTTTAGAAAAACTTGTAACCTACTTCAGCATGAAGTTCTCGACAGTAGTGCTTGTTATTAACCCATTAATGATGGCATGGAAATTCAGCTGCAACAGTAGGCTTTTTTTGGTGGATTTATGCACTTATAGGATTGGGTTCCTGCTTTTCTGTAGCTGAAGTAAATGAGCTTTGACATTATATAAAAAATGAAGACAGTAAACAGACAAAGCGAAGCTATCATGTTCATTCACCTAACAGCGATTCATATTCTATCATCAGTGATGTCTCTATTTATATCATGCAGATATTTTACCTGGCACACACAGTGGATATCTCCACTGATTATGACAAAACATTTCCTGCTCTATTAAGATTAAGTCAACTGACAACTCTTCTTGGCAAAGGTTTGATACACAAAAGCACTCAGGCCGTACCAAGGAAAGGTGTTGACTTCAGGCATACTACACTATCCTGATACAAATATGTGTCATTCTGTGATTTGAATGGAGCCCCTAAGGACCCAAAGAGGGCAGCACTTGAGAATGATCATTTGCATAATTTTACATCAGCAAAATCTATGCAAATGAGCACCATCAAGCGCTGCCCTCTGAGATCGAAAATGCCACTCCGTAACAGGTTTCCTATCATGAGATCCATAAGTAAAACTTTAAAGGTGATGGCAAAAAAAAAAAATAATAACATCCAGCCAGTTTCGGTCGGTTTCAGACAAAAAGGTTAAATTTCATTCATCCCTTCTATAGTCTACAGTGTATCGCTCCATTCAGTGGCAGCACTGAGTCCCCACCAAAGTTTCTGGTAAATCATCTCATACCAGCACTAAAATTGCCTGTGTATCACTCATCCTGCTAATACATCAAGGGATACCACATACCTGTGGCCTGCTGTACAATGCCGACATGAGGAAAAAGCTTGACAGGAGGACTCGCTTGCTGTAAATCCTTTTTTCTTTCCCACATGCTTAAATTTTCACAGCTTTGGCATTTTTAAGATTGCACTGTCACTTTTAATTTCACCATTTTGGACATAATTCCTATATTCAAATGATACATGTGCTAAAATGCTATTTCACTGTGCTTTTATTTTAATTTTGTGCCGTCAGCGATATAAGCGAAAAATAAGTACACAGTGAAATTAAAGCACCTTGCAGCCTTCATCATCCATAACATTACCCGCTACAAAACACGTTAGTAACTTCAATTGCACATGGGTTTCATTCAAAATAATACCTAAGCAACATAAAAAACCTTTCTCCATCTGCAGTTTTTTCTTTTTCTATCATTATTATTATTATTTATCAGTTCTACTTATTCTGTGGCCAAAAAAAGCCACTATTTTGCCAAAAACTGCCGAGTCTGCTTATAAATATTATGCATTGCTCATCCAAATGCTGAGATTTTACACCTGTCACCATAAAAAGTATGAAGTATGCACTTTTCCAAAGACTGCTGTAACTTGTGTGTAATCGTTTTAGAAAAATCAATCTGCGTGTCTCAAGAACCGGCAGCTTATGACAGAACAATCAAGCTAGTCAAATGGAAAAAGGATCTATCATCAACAGATCAACTATTTATACATAAAAGTGTGTTTACACACACAAAATTTCCCAAAATGCAATCCGAAAGCCAATCAACTAGAATTACAATTATTTCTCGCAACAATGTCATTGATGTTTACACCAACAGGCATGATCTTCAAATAAATTTATACGTGTTCCTTTTCTTTTTTTTTTTTTTTTAGCGTACAATACTCTATAGCCAAATGGTTACGTAGCCTGCTGCTCTGTTAATATATATAGGAGTATGTTATATCATATTGCCGTAGCAACAGCCACCTACTGACTGCCAAAAAACATATCCCCTACCACTATTAACTGATACTTCTAAATGAACCCTTTCTCCCTTGGAATATGGCTGAATCAAGAACTGTCTTTGGTATGGGGTGGGCTAAGTAAGGATTTTCATACAGACGGTCAGGCAAGCCAAAAAACAGTATATACACCCTCCCCCACCAACTTCCTTTGTATAATAAGCTTTAAAGTGATCCTTTTTGGCATGTGTAGCAGGATCTAAACAAATCAGGCTCCATGGAACCTCAAGCTTGTCTGTCAATTCTGCGACTATTCCGCAACATAAACCTGAAAAAAATCACTCTACTAGCTACTTTAAAAAAATATGCTCTTTCTCAAAATGTGCTTTCAGAACATGACATGTCCATAGGAAACTATAAGCATATTGAAAATAAGACTGATTAACCCTTGAAGTGCACAATAATCATGTTACGACTCTTTCAGTGTCAACTACGACTTAAGTCAAACACTTAACAGGAACTGCTCTGAATCATAAAAGGGTGCTAGATCAATGTTCCTTGTAAAAGGACCTTTCATTCAAGTACCAGCATGCCTGTAGTTACATAGAATATAATGGTCCAGGCCAATATCTTTCTCTGGTGCACTTTGGCTGTGCTGTGCCCAAAGTGCACTGAGGAAAGCTGTTGACTCAGTCAAAAATGTGGCCCTGAAAGAGTTAACTCCTTGTCAGAAAACCTGCTGTTGGCACGAGTTCACAATGCTCAACATGTTGGCAGAACGTATAGCCGATCACAACGACTGCTGCCAGCTCTGTCGATGTGCATGCACATGTAGATCAACTGGATGCTGGCTGACTGGCAATTGGTGTCTCGTTGCTGATATTAATTCCTCATCCATCATAATAATGCATCTACTGCTGTACTGGGGTGCTCTTTTAGCTCGCTCTGCCCAAGAAATACATGAAAAATGACATTTCAGTGCTGATGTTGCAAATTTTGATGGGCACTTTCAACCCTGGAAATAATAAACCACATAATGATTTCCAGGTGGTCCCGGCAGCATACTTCTTCATCTTGCTCGTCAAAGCGTATTTTACAAGTTTTTTTCCAGGTTTCAGCACATCAACAATTTTCTGGCACAAATTTAAGGGTTCTGTGTACATGTAACTGGAGCATAATATGGTCACAGTGGAAATCAGGTGATCCAACATTTTTCTAACACAATTTGTCCTGGATTTGCCTGGCCCACAATGGTGGGATATTGGGGTGTAATATTATATGTGCCATCAGGGCTATTACATCCTTTTCGATTTGGTCTTCTTTTCTGTATTTTTTGTCAGTTTCTCTTTAAAGGTTATAACTCTGAAAAACAATTTCAAGACAATATGATCTGCAGACCGTGGTACTCTGGAAATATCACAACCGACTTGATTATGTATGTGTCTCAGCCTATTTTCATCAAAGAAGGACAGATTACTTATTGCTGAAATCACTGGCCTTTTGCTAGCATCCTACAGGCCACAACATAATCAAGATAAGAACGCACAATAATCAAACGTCTGAGGCCACAAACACAGTAACCCAATTTCCCTTTACACGTACAATTGACAAGGGCTCTTATATAAAAGACAGTTATACACATAGATTCAATTTAACACCTGAATGTACTTTTGTTGACATGTTGTATTACAAGTATATATGTCAGGGACAATGCACAATTTTCTTAGCTTATTCTAATTTGAATGACAGAATGCCGTCACAACTTTTCACATGTGGAAAAAGGTAAAAGTAATTGAACCATCATTGCTGTGACAAAAAAATTAGCATACATTCAACGCAAGGAATTGTAAATTTATTGTTAAAAACACAGATTGCAGTACATGTACAAAACAACTCTTATTTCTAAAAGATAATTATCAGCATGTTTCTTACACCAGTGACTTTTACATCAAGCTCATGTATCTGAGTTGTTCTGATTTCAATAGACGGAGCCTGTCAATTTGTCGACCTAAACGCCAATGGTCATCCAGCAATTGGCAGTCACTGCAGTATTCGTTTGCCTCAGTTTCTGCAGACTACAATCAAATAAACACAATACCCCGCCTTGTTATGCAATCAATGCTCCCTCACCGTTCCTGGTCTAACAGTGTTACGCCGGTCGTCCTCCCCGCCGTCACACCAATACAATCAACAGTCTAACTCAATACTAATCACTACTGAGAAACAAGCTCGTCTGTCTACAAACACGACAGGACGGCTGTGGTCACGCCTGGTCAACAATTCTCTTGTTGTGACGTGTATCTTGCTGGACTGCCCAAGTTTTACTGATTTTGGGTCACGCCAGCCAAATTGACAGAATTTATTTGCACCAATGGCTGATAGATATCGACGAGGACCCTTCCATTTAAGGAGGTTCTCCAAATGACTTTGCTGGAGTCTAATTCACAGACGAACTTGTACGTAACACTTGTTAGCATCGCGAAAGAACCAACCACTTCCACACAATTGGTATTTGTGCCCGAAAAAAGTCGTCACATTTAAGTTTGTGTTGTTAGAAACCTTGAGTTGTTTACCACAAAAGTAAACAAACTGTTGTCGCTTGCTGCCAATGTGCAAAATTTCAACTGACCACAAATTATTTTGAACATCAAATTCAACGGAGAGAAGCCTAAGTTTATAGCAATTAATTAGATATTTATATTGAAATACCCCATCATAACTATAATGATCATCGGAATGAATTCAAGTAAAGTGGCAGCACACTGGAATGAAGGAATCACAGGGAAAATCTTTCTTCACCAGTGCTGCCCTCTACCTGTTGCTGCTTAAATTACACCACAGCTAATAGCCTAATGCAGTGAAAACCTGTCTTGAAAGACCACACTGCAGGCTGACCAAATTAACCATGGTCTCTCACGACAGGTGGTCTTTCATAGTTGGTGTAAATAAGATAAAAAGAATGCTGAGCAAACTATATAGCTAAAAGGTGGCCTCTTAAGTCAGGTGGTATCTCATTGGAGTGGTCTCTCAAGACAAGGCACATTGTATCTGACAATAAGTAAATATAAACAAGTCTCCTTTGAAGAGGAAATCGGCCTCAAGATGAACATAGATTTCCAAGTTCATGGGACTTCCATTTTTTAACCATGAAACTCTTCAACCCAAAAGGGAATGCTCTGTGAACAGAACGGACTTCTGGCATTCCGCCCATGCAAGTGTACTATTGGACACGCTTTACACGCGTGAAGAATGTCGTACCCTGAAGCTCACCTTGTGAATGTATGCGTACAAAAACAGGAAAACTTAAGCACATAAATTCAAATGACGCTGATGTAAAATACTTATTGAACCGCAAATTTGGGTAAAAAAGATGCTACTGTTGTCAAATAGGATGCTGTGAAAAGGATTTGTGGCAGTATGCATATATATGTACAGATGTAGTATTGACACCAAGGCCAAACTTCCTTCACTTGATCAAATATTATTCATTGTTTGCTCATGACCACGACAAACACAAGATCCAGAAATTGAGCAGACAGAAGCTGTTAAAATCTGAAACTGGTCAAACTGTAAGTTGGACCCATTTGGAAAATGTGCTTCCCACAAATCTATTTCTGAGACGGTCCCCAAGATTCCAGTTCCTACGAAACTTACCATGTGAATCACGCATATGCAATGTCGTAGCCCATGAATGCATGTAAACTCCACTGGACAGAAAATACACTACATGGGAAACAAGCTGGTAGCCACACACCACAGCCAGATGGGCTCTTGGGAGGATTTGATCCCTGCCAGAAATGCAGTGACACAGGTAGGGTTATTGCCTGATCACAATCCATCAGCCTTGGGACGTTTGTCCCTCACACACCACTTTTTTAAGTATCGGTTTCCATGATGAATTGCCCGACAGAACTTTTCCATCAAGGACAATGATATGACATGATCAATGTTTCAATCCATGAAGTCTTTTTTTTTTCCTTTCTTTGCAATGATAGGCAATCAACTGAGTGAATGGACTTTCTCAGTAATTCTGTGAGTGATAAAGAGAAAACAGTGGACTACAGATCAGGCAGGACTTCTGTGGTAACCCTGATCATAAGTCACTAAAAGTTCTGCTTGGAATGTCTCCACCTATCTCCCCCACCCCAACTCCCCACAGAGGTTTTAAACAAAAATCAAACCAGCATCCCGGCCTCATATTGCATCCAGCATGCCTCCCATTTCACAACCCCAAAATATGCCGAAATCATGCAAAATTCCAAACTCTGACCATTAATTATGTACAAAATAGCATTTTAACTATTTCAGTGCCAGATTTTGGACCGAGTCAACAGCTTTCCTTAGTACACTTTGGACACAGCTGTTTGACCTTGACTGCTACATGTATGTTCTATATAACTACAGGCATATGCATGCTGGCACTTAAATGAAAAGCCATTTTACAACGAACATGAATCCAGCACCTTTATCATAATTCAGGGCAGTTCATTTTAAGTAGTTGGACTTCAGTTGTAGATGGCACTGTAAGAGTTAATATCCAAAATATGGATCTGAATGTGAGTCTCATATTCTAGAAATGCCTTTAAAGTGCTCTGTGTGCTTAATAGGAACAACATGGTAGCAGTAACGTATATCATTGTGCAATGATTACTAAATTTATTTGCTGTACCGTGGCTTTTTTGAGAGAGCTAAAAGGTGATCTTATTGGTATATATGGCATAAAACACTGTAAGGTCAATAATACCATTTAAACTTACGAAATAAGGCTATGAAGATAAACATTACATCCGCAAATTTTAGAAAACAGCCTTGCTCATATATGTACATGAACCTAAAAATATGGTTTGTACTTCAACAGGGCCAGGATATTAACCCATAAAATGCTGATTTAAGACTGGGTCAACAGCTTTCCTAGGAACACTTTGTGCGCAATGCACGCAAGTGTCTCTAGGAAAGCTGTTGACTAAGACTACTTATTCCCTTAGACAAGGCTTGCTGGTATTTGAATAAAAGGTATCTTCATGATGAATTTGAATCTTTTAACCATTGTACATTTAACAGTAATGAGAAAAGGACTGTAGTCGAGATAAGCACTTTAAGGGTTAAGAGAAACCAGCTACCACAGGAGAATCATAATGTTTACCTCATTCTGTGACTAACTGGACAACCTGACATAAAAACTTTCCAATATTTCACATTTCTGTTGTTTATTAGCCCATAACCTCTTTGTTTAAAACTTCTGCTTTCAAAATTTTGTTTTGTCAAGTTTTCATGACGTGAACTACTGGTTCACATGGCTGGAAGTATATACATGTATCCTGTACTCTGGCTCTGCTCTAGACACTTGATGCAAGACTTCCATCGGACTTCTAAAGCGTGCGGTCACTGTGCCCCTGGAGCTGTAGCTCCTCCGTGTTACTGCCCCTCTACAGAAACACCACTCTTGGAAGCTACATTGTATGTCCTCTCAAGTGGCCAGTACAAAGGAGATTTTAATTTGCCAGATCTGGCTGCCTTTGAGGCCAGCAGAACAACCTGGCCTTGCAATCAGCCTGCTAAACGGTTCAAGATGACTCCCTGCACGTACCATATTGTCTGACAGGATCTTTCTCCAGACGGAAACTGAGATCAGAAAACTGCTGTACATGTATATAAAAGTCATATACAGTAAAACCTCTCTAACCGAACACCTCACAATACTGAACACTTTTTTCCAGTCCCAAGGGTGTTCGGTTTAGGGAGGTTTTACTGTACCTCTTGCAACATTGACTGCCATACTATTCCATTTAACCTTTTCCCCCTCGAACCAACCAAAACTGGCCGGTGGTCAAATATAATCTGCTTCAGTGTTTTCTACTGTCATTTCAACAGTACTGAAAAACCCTTTGACTGGGAAATGCTGACGAGACCTATCAAGATAACACTTGCTCCAGGTCAACAGCTCTCCTTGGCACGGGTTGGACACTAAGTGCCCAGCCCATGCCAAAGAACACTGTTGACTCGGTCCTAATTCAAGGGGGCAAGGGTTAAACACCCGAGGCACCTAAGGAATTTTCAGAATGTGAGCCTTAAGTTATTACCTATGTTTACAATATTGTATTTCATGTTCGGAACGAGCGCGACTCGAACCTGCAACCTTTGGCACCAGTCGCCTAGCTGAAATGGGAAACGCACATATCCACTCGACCAAATCCACATTCTCAAAGAGAATGGTTCAATAGAGGTAGTTATGTGCGAGTGCCATATCAACACTGTAAAATACTATTTCTGCACACTAATTAAGGAAAACAAGTGCACAGTGATCCAAAGGATCTATGTCCCCAGTCACAATATACAGAAGAAAGCTATACAATGTATACAGCATGCACAAAAAATGACATGTTCTTGGGCCCTGTGACCTTGAAAATAGGTCAAGGTCAAAAGGAATATATGGCGCACATGCCCTTGATATGATGCATCTCTGGTATAAATTTCATTATTCTATCTGTAAGGGTTGTAGAGATACATGTATGCTGCCAGACACACGGAAATGGATATGTTCTTGGGCCCTGTTTTCAAGCTACAAAACAATACACAGGACACATGACCATGGTATGATGCATCTCTGGTATAAATTTCATTATTCCATCTCATAGGGCTCTAGAGATATACTCCCGGATGGACAGATGGAAGTGGCCCCTATCCCTACTAATTCTATATCCCCCTATGCCACCTTCGGTGGCGGGGGACAAGAAGAAGTGCTACTGCGTAGTTAAAGGTTGTCTGAGTCTGAGTCTACTGCCTGCCACCAGGTCGGGAGCTAAGATTTTATTTACAAAGGGGCTAGGCCAATGGACACAATTTCTTATCAGGCCAGGAGGTGGCCAACACCTCCGCCAAAAGCATACCCTACCAGGCCTGAGTCACATGGGTGGCTGTAAGAGAGCTGATTGGTTCATGGCCACTGCAGAATGACATCACGCTTGAAGAGCCCACCCACAAAGCAAACAGTGATTCACATCTTCTGCAGGACTTGTCTTCACTTTTAATGGTAAAAATATATATCGGCAGTACTTTACCTCTTCATTTTCAGAGTCATGATAATGGGATGGGCATTTAGAAGGACACAGACACCAAACTGGGATAATATGGTACAGAGAGGGGCACCTAACTGGGATGATATGGTAGAGACAGGGGCACCTTACTGGGATGATATGGGAGAGGCAGGGGCACCTAACTGGGATAATATGATGAAGACAGGGGCACCTAATTTGGATAATATGGTACAGAGAGGGGCACCTAACTGGGATGATATGGCAGAGACAGGCACCAAACTGGGATAATAAGATAGGGACATACTTCACCAGTAAACTGACAGTAGAATGAAAATTTTTCCGATTTATTGACGGTCTGCCTCCTGTCTGAACTTTCCAAGAAATGGTAATGTAATCAACGATGTCGGACTGTTGGGCCAAATGAGTAAGATCTGCAAGTTGTCAGTTCACTTGCCTCCGACGCCTTTTACGCAGCAGTTATCCCACTGCGAGTAATTAACTGCATTAATCCCATCCTAGTCCATGACGGCCTGCTCATGTAGGCCATGCTGCATACACTTTATATAAACAACCCATAAACATATATGAATGTACAGTAGAATCTACCATTGAGACCACCTCCATAAAGAGACCAGTTCTGTACCAGTTTACAGACCCATACTGTTTATCCTTAACCTATGTCCCTATTAAGACCACTTGCCTAGTAAGACCCCATTTTCAGTCCCCTAAGTGGTCTTAATAGAGAGATTCTACTGTATTTTGCATGGAGTTAACCATATGTTAACCCGTTAAATTTCTGGCTAGTATATTAAGCCATTCCTGGTCAGAATAAGACTGAATCAATAGCTTTCCTTGGTGTGAGTTGGGCTCATTGCGCCCAACCCATGCCAAGGTAAGCTCTTGACCTAGGGCATATTGCTATGATGAACGGTCTTGCATACAAATCGCAGCAAAAATGTTTTCCAGTATCGAGAAATCTAAGTAAAAATGTTAAGGCGCGCAACTTGCATCCTGGCATTCTGGGTAATTTGAGTAGCAAAAGGTTCAAGAATGAATCAACAGCATTTTCTTGGTGTGGGTTACACTTCTTAGATCATTTCTTATATTGGGCATTGTGCTTTGTTTAAATTTATTGTTTGAGACATTGTCGTTTTTGCATTTTCATCACACTGGACCCTGTATTATATTTACATTTATATTGGGCATTATACTATATAAACAGTCGGAGAAGTACAAACTGCACTCATGGTAATGGAAATCAATGTTCCTTGAGCAAGTTAACCCAGTGAGGCCAGGTCTATACTGAGAAGCAATATCTATCGACATGTGCAATGTATCTCTTTCTTTACCTTTCCCTTTTTTTTTTTTCTCAACAATGCCCTGCAGTTTATAAAACCAATTGCTTGCAACAGTAAAATTTTGTGTGGATATTGAGTGTCTCTTGCCTCGGTACATACTGAAGACTTTGCTATCAAATGAATGTGACTCTTTTTCTTTTTTTTTTTACCATGTACAGGATATAAAATTTAACTGTTATTCTCCCACGCTGGTCTGAGTCCGGAACTTTCTTCACATTATAGCTTAACTCTTGGAACATCTCTTATCTCAACTGTCACCTACCATCTCTACTGAACCTACCAGTACCTATACATTGATCAATCGTCACTGGTTCAGACCTGGAAACCCAGGAGAACCACTGTCGACATGACAATCAACTTGACATATGAAATATGGCTGCTACCAGCAAAGCCATATATACACAGTTTACCAGCAATGCCAGAAAACCCACATACTCCTGTTTCATCACTATTTGCATTAGTCACCTACGAGGACGGAGATATATACCACAATCAAAGAGCCAACAGGAACTTTATACCACCAAATCTTGCGTGTTGCTTATAGATAGGCAGGCCCTTGTTTCAAGACTGCCAATTGCTGATCGAGATCCCATCGTTTGACAAGCTCTCTTGGCTCAGCTCTCTACTTCCAGTCACAGAAATTCATCTGTGAAGCTGCATTGGGAAATTGAACACCAGGAGACATTCCTTGGGGGTAAATTTACAGAAATTGCAAGTTAATTAACTTTAATGAGGCTCGCACTCTTGGGTTTCTACAGCTGAAAATATATTTACTTGATTCCAGGGAACACAAGCAAATGTATTTACAAAAGTAACCATGATGGCTGTGATGGTAGACAGTAATATTAAACTTTTTATTGACAGTTCATGTTCAAGGACAACCTAATTGTTTATCCTCCCTTTATACTGTCTGGCTCCCTCTGTGTCCCTGCTACCCCAGTATCCCTGCTCCCCCACTATCCCTCCTCCCCCAGCGTCCCTGCTCCCTTCAGTGTCCCTGCTTCCTCAGTGTCCCTGTTCCCCCAGTATGCCTGCTCCCTCAGTGTCCCTGCTCCCCAAGCATCACTGCTCCTGTCAGTGTCCCTGCTTCCTCAGTGTCCCTGCTCCCCTCAGTGTACCTGCTCCCTCAGTGTCCCTGCTCCCCTCAGTGTCCCTGCTCCCTCAGTGTCCCTGCTCCCCTGAGTGTCCCTGCTCCCTCAACATCCCTGCTCCCCAAGTGTTCCTGCTCCCTCAGTGTCCCTTTAAAGTCTCCTTTACCAAATGTGGAATGGAATTTTGTGAATAAACTCACAATAGACATGAAATCTACCATACAAATTCTTATTGGTAAATGAAATATACAAAATGAAATAGAAAGGCTTGGGACTAAACCATTCCTTGTGTAACAATCAGACTAAGCCTGAGAGAGAACTTAAACTAATCCTTGAGTTACAATCAGACACAGCCTAAGAGATGACTTAAACCATTCCTTATGTAATAATCAGACTAAGCCTACGAGATGACTTAAACCATTCTTTGTGCAGCAATCAGACTAAGCCTAAGAGGGGACTTAAACCATTCCTTGTGTAACAATCAGACTAAGCCTAAGAGATGACTTAAACCATTCCTTGTGTAACAATCAGACTAAGCCTAAGAGGGGACTTAAACCATTCTTTGTGTAGCAATCAGACTACTCTGAAGATAATCTTGTATGGTGAGGCATTTGGGATTGTGCTGAGACACGACTTGGTGCATTTTTCAGTGTCTGTAAGGTCAGATCTTGAAGCAAAAACGGCAAATGACCCAACAAGTGTCCCAGAGAAGATTCTCTGATGATGCCATTTTGGGAGACCACCTTTCATGAACATATGATCTTTTTTTGATGTGCCAAAAAATGCAAACAGGCTTCTTACCTCACGCTCTCTCATGAATAGCATTCCACAGTAGCCATGTGACTGCTACAGTTGTCACAAAGATTAGTTCCTTGCAAACATGATTAGCCACCTCCACTACACAAGCCACGCCTTTTAAAGCTGTACTCATATAGGCAGGGAGCAATTTGATTGGCTGTACAACAATGCATGGCAGTGTGAGACTGAGATAGGGAGCAATTTGATTGGCTGTGCAACAATGCATGGCAGTGTGAGACTGGAATAGGGAGCAATTTGATTGGCTGAGCAACAATGCATGGCAGTGTGAGACTGGAATAGGGAGCAATTTGATTGGCTGTGCAACAATGCATGGCAGTATGAGACTGAAATTGGTATCATATGGATATAATGCTTTGGGTATGGGAGAAAACAGTTTTTGAATTGGTATGGGTTGTCAGATTTGTGCCCAGTCAACCCTGAGGAAAGCTGTCCACCTGGATCAATATATATCCTGATAGGCCTCGGCCACTATTGCTGTTCAAAATGTTTTACATTCGTGACAAATTTATGTTAAAAACACTGAAGTAGACATTTTACAAACATGCACCCTTTGGGTGATTTGAGCAGGAAAGTGTCGACAACACAGTTCCCCTGCCTCTCTACGGTTTCAGGAAATGATCTACATGTGGTTTTGAGTCTCAGATCAAGGCAGACAAGTAAGTCTGAGAGAATATGCCATTGGCATCACTGTAAGGTTTACAGAGGTAAACTAAAGTTCAGCTATAGTTTGGAGACAAATTATACTGATGAATGTTGCATGACAGAATGTGCTTTAATTAAACCAATAAAAAACATGCACATTAGCTGCAGTACTGTTTTGGCTGGTATCATCCCAGAGGGAGGTACCTGTATGTAGGGTCAAACCTGTCCAGTATCAAATATGAATAAACGCAGTTACCCGTGCCAAACTAGCAACAAACACAAAGTTCATGTTCAGTGTCTGTTCTCCAAACACACATTATACGAGTTTGAAATAAGAAAGAGTTGTCGTGCGTTTGAAATTAGTATTATTATCCCCACAAGTGTCAGTAAAGGCCTTGGTTTTCATCAGTTTATGGCCACCTGGTGGCAGCTGGCTGTCATCAGTATATGGCCACCTGGTGGCAGCTGGCTGTTATCCTCACCTGGTGACCCGGTCAGACATTTTTGGCACAAAATCAGTAGGAACGTCTCGTATTAAATTGGAAGAAACCGCTACACTTTGTATCACTCCACATGGAAAGTTAGTAGGATTGAAAAAAAAAAAAAAAAAACTCATCGAAACTATGCATCACCATGTGAGCAGCCAATAAACCTACATTGCATATCTCACAGGACCTTGCAGGGTATTTTTGTATTTTCATTATAACAATCCCCCCCCCCCCAGCCCCCCCTCCCCCCCCCCCCGAACTTTCCGGTGAGAGTTCTTTTGTTTTTCAGAGCTTATTCAAGCATGCTTTAATGACCATCCGAGTAGTTGTCTATGTTCAGAAGTTAAAACTACAACAGTTACAACAATCATTAAAGCAATAAAAAAATACGGACATTGATTTCCATATAATGTATCTAAAACGACTCTCCAGCGAATCACAAAAAGTAAGTTCAACACATTCCAGGCCACAGTTTTCCCACTGTCAACTTCAAAGCTTTCGTAGACAAACACATTATGAGAGATATTATAAGAAAGAGTAGAATTACAGGTGCCATTTACATACTTTTTTTAATCATGGGAGCTTTGTCTTTGTATGGGTTTGATCCATCTGTAGGTCTCACAGACGTACAGCACTGACAGGAGTAGCATCAACGATCGACGATGCCACCTCCGACCTCCAACGAGGATAATATACCGCAAACAAAAAAAAAAGCAAACAAAAAAAAAACACTGTAAGGACAAGGCAGACAGTTCACTTCACAATATGAAAAGACTTCCTTTTTGATTTCCTCTGAAAGGTAATAAAATCAAATGAAAGGTCACGTACAAATACTTTAAGAGATTTGACATAGCATCTGGCATAACCACCGTATATACATACAGCCTTAAAGTGCTCCGGTTGTGCAAACTTGCACAGCCACCAGCCATCATTACGGATGGCTGGCAGTTTGTCAAGGAGGCCCAGGAATGTTTTTCTTCCTCTAAAGCAAGTGGAGTTTGAGCCACTTTCTCCATATCAACGGTGGTCGTTTATATACATGTAGCTTGTATTAGCACTATCAGGTCCTTCTTAAGAGCCTTGTATGTCCGCCTCTACAAGGTTAAGCAGCCATCAAGCCAGTTGAGCCCACTAATGGTACCTCTGGTCACTCCTGTTTAACTTGCACAGTCAACTCACTAACGCTCTGTCGTCTTCAGTACTTAATGTGTTTGCTGAGACCTCTCGCTGGACCAATTCTAAAGACGGCCGAGTATACAGTCCCTCGGTAAATGTTCGTGGAGAGACCGGCAAGTCTACATGGCTTGTTTCTCAACATATTTGCAGATGTGTGTTAATCGCTTTCCTGAAGAAGCCCCGACAAACACAGGGTCCCTATCTCAATATGCCTGGCTGTGCAATTCAGTAGTTTTTCTTTCTTTTCTTTTTTAATATATAAATGCCTATGCGTGTAATCATATGTGTATGTACAAACTGTCCTGGTCTTGCAGGAATGGCCGCAAGAGATCGGAGTTTTGTAAGCTCCCTTTTTTTTGCATATCTCCGCTACATATTATGTAATTTTATTATTCCCACAGTCCTTCTTTGAGAGACCGTACCTAAAAGCAGGTCTCAGAACGGTCTCTCCAATCAGGTAGTTTTCAAACACAGTAAAAACTTGTTATAATGACTCCACCTGTTCCCTAAGAAATGTGTCAGATAACTGAATATGTCAGATAAATCAATCAAATAACAAAGAAAATTAACTTTTTCCCATGAAAATTTGTGTCATTATATTGAATATGTCAGATAAATGACTCAAATAACAAAGAAAATTAACTTTTTCCCATGAAAATTTGTGTCATAATATGGAACATGTCAGATATTTGAGTGTCGTTTTAACGAAGTTTCACAGTACAGGTACAACAACAAGACACTGTTACACTCACAGACATCACCAGGAAGTAGATACATACAGTCTGTCAATCAAGCTCCATGATTTAACTCTAACCCAGATTGCGAGGGTTTAATTTCCCAATATGTATCTTACATTGAATGACAGCCAATGTCTTGGCTTTAAGATACCCACATTTCAAAGTCCCTTAGTGCATACTTTAGAGCAAGTTAAATGCTGTAAACTCCCTTATGTTTTGCTCTACTTTTGTTTTCACTTATTCTGCTGATTGCACAAGAATATGACAATAAAAATACGAAATGGTATTTTATCATAGGATTATTGGAACTATATACCCAAAAAAGTTAAATCAAACTGCAAATAAATGTTTGAAATGCAAAAAAAAAAAAAAAAAAGAAAAAAAGAAAAAAGAAAAAAACATTTATACATGAAACATATATTTAGTTTGCTGTTTTTATTCTATGTAACCCTTTTCATAAATTACTCAGGAAATGTTCACTTACAAAGTCATCCAAATATCCAAAACCATCAATATCAAATTTGTGCCAAAAGTACATCAATGCTGGGACATTTTTGAACATGATCCAATTCACTTTGCTCACATATAAGTTCCAGTAAAGGAGACTTCACACATAATTTTATTAACCCTTTTCCCCTCAAATTAAGACTGAGTCAACAGCTTTCCCAGAGAATCCTGCTCTGATGGGATCATCTACAATCCAAATTGCTTTAATTTTATTGTTTTGATAAACATTAAAATTATCGCAGCAGAAAATTTTACTATCAGATGCTTTGGACTGGTTTAAAGGGCAAAGAGTTAAGAAAAATACACATACTGCATTACATGTGCATATCAATAGCCCTACGTGTACATCTGGTGCCAAATAAACCTATTTAACAGCTATTTGTGTATACAGCTCCTATGGTCAACAAGAAAAAAACACCAGCCATTCTTTTTTCTATTTAACCCCTCCCTGCCAAAACAGTGCCCACAAAAAGTGCCCAGAAATAAATGGTCATTGCTAGTGTCTTAAAGTTTCTTTAAAAAAATTCACATGAATAGAAAACAATTTTCACTGAATTTCACAGAGATAACCTACCATGATCGCACATATGCAACAGAGGAATAGCTTTCCCTCAGGTGTGAGTTGGATGCAATAAGCAAGACAGCTACTGGTTCAGTTTTTTATTCCACCAGAAATGGGTTAAAACACCATTATTCCTCCTTTCTTTGCCATATTTAATGCTAAACATTACAAAGTCATCCCTGTTTTGAGAGAACACTCCAACATAAGACCACCTCGCTGGAAAGACCCCATGTATACGACCCTTAGGACAATTTTTTACATATTACTGTACCCCCCTTGGGAGAAGCACCTGTTTTGAGAGACCACCACTGGACCTCCCCTGTGGGTGGTCTCTCAAGACAGGGACTACTGTACTTTAAACTCTAACATTCAGTACAAAGAGCACTAAAACCCTGTAGTACATTAACATGATATTAAGTACCTTAATGTCAAATATGGTTGGCTTGTATTACATTTATGAATAATCCGCACTGGCATTGATTGTTGTACGTCGTATACGGGGAAATACGGAACAATGAAGCTCATGGGCCGATACGTAATCTGAGTTTGTTTTTTTCTTCCTCACATTTCCTTACTTGAGGAAAATGTTTTGTGGGTAGCATCCATAATACAGGACCTCCATGAAGAACAAAGTTTTGCTGTGACCGCTTCAGTGTGATTAACCAGAACTGTTGTGACACATGATTTTTTTCAAAAAGCTATGACTATAAACGCTTCTGGTATGTGCCTTAGGAATTCTTAGACACTGCCATTTGAATTAAGTAATCAGAACTCAAAAGCTCTGAAAGGTATATACATGTGTATCATTGGCATATGAACTAGAAAGAGTTTTGTCCTATGCTGTTGTTAAAGCATGCTTAAATTTTGGTAAAACTGACCTTTGTCATAGAAGATTAAAAAAATGAGCAGCGATCAATCTTTACAATCAGGGTCCAAACATCCGGGACTTAATGCACACATCTTGTTTATCAAGAAGTATACTAGCTGTATGTCTACAGACTGGACAATTGCGCCACAGTGGACGCCGTGAGTTGCTTATACCAAACACTGCGACATGTAACAAAGTCGTCATGTCATGTTCTGTGTGATTGGACATTTGATGTGTTTTATTTTCAGATCTTCACACTTTATCTTGACTGCGTAAGGACAGAGTGTCTGTGTGTGGTAGGTTCAGTTTTCATAAAATTAACAACTGCTTACAAAATGGTTCATAGTGCATGGATTTTCAATAGGGAAACCTGCACGCACTCAGCCATACAACATGACAGCTGACAACAAAAAGACACTCCATTGTGCCTTTCTGGTACCCCAACATTTGCAATGTAGCCAAAATTGAAGTTCAGCAATTTCTGTATTTATATGTATGCTGAACAGCTACGTTCAATGGGTGATACAGTGGTACCTGCTCTAAAGACCACCTCTCGTAAAAGACCACACTAGATTTTAAGACTGCCCTTTCAAGACACTGGCCTTTAATTTCTTTGCTAGCTTACCTGCAGTGAAAGACCACCTGTCATATGTGACCACTTTTGTCTGGCATTATGGGTGGTCTTAAATAGCAGGTACCACTGTACAGTAGTCCCTCCTTTGAGAGACCGCCCCTAGTGCCACCCAAAAGGCGGTCACATAAAGCAGGTGGTCCCTCAAAGGAGGTATAAATAACATGAAAAGTACCAAAAAAAGACCTGACAACTATGGTCTCTCAAAGGAGGTGGTCTCCCAAAGGAGTGGTCTTTCAAAGGAGGGACTACTGTATAACATGTATAAAAAAATATTTTAATGCTGCCAAATATTCCACAGTATCTATGCAGACCACAGTATGCCCTCATTGCTCTATATGTGTACATATGTGCTGCCCCTTTCCAGCTGGTAGTATAGGGCCCCCAAAGTATATTGTGTTATATTGTATGACTGCCTTGAATTTCATGAGGGCAGAAACAGTATGAAGAATACTTCACTGAAAGTTATTGTGTGCAAACCTGTTGTAACAGAAACTGCCTTACAGTCAAGGTGTCATAAACAAGAAGCATATACAGAGATATAATTTTCATTCATCTATTTATTTGTAACAACACCAAAGCTACATGCACACATACTAAACACATCAGTATCTTTTTTGTTTTGTTTTTTGAATATGTCAGACAGGTTACAATATTTCAGTGCCTTCCAATTTGACCAAATATAAACCTGTCTGTTGCAGCTTGCAGCTGAAGTAAGTTTCGTAACCCCAACAACTCGTAATGGAGATAGGTAAACCACATGCCAGGTACTTTAAAATCTCCACACATTTGCTCTGAATATACGCCTGCTGTTCTTGAGATTTATTTATAAATGACTGAAATGCTGAGCAGCAGAGGACGGATAAGTGTACCAGTTTTACATAAGATGCTTGCCCTTAGCTTCATTATTTACCTGACTTCACTTGCTTGGTGGTCCTTTAAGTAACACGTATACATTGAACAAACTAATTCAAGTTATACCAAGATGATCCTCGTTTACTCTTGACCCTTTGACCCCCAAAATAGGACGAAAGTGTCCAATTGTCAAATACATTCTGCCTCGGAATTTTCTGTAGTTTTATCCATCTTCATTTTCGTAAGTTTTTTTTTTTCTTGTTTTCTCTTTCAATTTGTAATAGAAATAATTTGGGATTTTTGAGAGTGACATGCCCCAAATCAACAGTGGTCCTTAATATATAGTAATATTGTACACTTAATATCAACTCCCGTCACCGAAAACACCAGACTAAATTCTAATCCTACAAAGACACGATTTAACTCGACAAATGCATCCTCTGGTTAAAGTTATTTCTCTGATTAGAAAGATTTGCTGCATGTGAATGATCTTGTCTTATGCATGCTAGGAGGCAAGATTAATACGCTGCCGATTTATTCCTGCACTTGCTGAAGCACCGACTACTTTATCTTGATCTTCATTTTGCTTCCACAACATACCAAACAGTACACTACTAGTAAATACATGTACATTTAGTCATTCTTGATTCACAGCTGCATCCAAGTCGTTTACTTTCCACTTTTTCACTGTCGTGTTCCGCCCTTGGCTTTTCCAGCCAGTTTGTATATACTTCCAGGGTCGCAGTTTGAGTTTTTTCCCACCTGAAGACAATTACTTCATGTGTATTTCTCCCATCAGTTTACTGTGGTGTTGACATCGAGCCCCTGTGGCCAGGCTGATTACAAATACTAGGACACTTACAGGCGGTGAAGTTTATCCACTTTATCGTGTGTACATGTGCCGCAAGCCACTCTCCTGCCACATTTAACTCTGTCAGCACTAAATTATATGCTCACTTGACAGCATTGCTCCTCATGCTCTGAGTACAAATGTGCTGAAAGCTCATTGAGGAAAGCTGTTGACCTGAGGACCAGTCTTTTTATGTGGATTATGAGTAAGCTGTGGATTATGAGTAAGCTGTGGATCGTAGACAAGCTGGTACTTGAATGGAAGGTCTTTTTATGCACAATGTGAATCCAGAATCATTATTCTAATAATTCAGGTGACTGCAACTTCTGCTGTGATTAGAACTGAAGCAGTTAAACATACAAGCAACTACGAGAACTACATGTACTTGAACACCTTAAACTGTTTACGACGACACATTCATGGGGTCATTTGTCTGTCCCAATGGCAAATTAAACACGTATACACATTGCTCACATAAGTACGACCCACATGATGCATGGTATGCAACCAATTTAACTCCTTCATTGCCCACTGCCACAAAAAGCCAATATGCTCTGAATTAACACAATGACACCAGATCTGTATCCTTTTGTAAACTGATTTTTCATTTGAGTACCAGCACGCCAACTGTAAAAATTTAAGAGAGACCACAGGAATAGTCCAGATCAGCAGTTCTTGGCATGCTTCAGACACAGTGACACGCTATTAAGATTTTTCTGTTAACATTATTTTTCTGGTAGTAAATGACATTTGCTTGGCCATGTAAGTACCTCGATCACAAACAGCTTTCATTGCAGTCCTAACACGCTTATAAAAGTCCAAACTATTTGCAAGGCAACAAAATGCTCCAGCTGTCAAAAGGGCAGATGTAGCATGACTTGCCAAGCAAGGCTAGATCTGCTGACTGGGACTCTTTACCACACGAGCCCACACAGAGTTAAAGCAACTTAACTCTATTTCTAGAACAGAGCAAATAAGTGAACATGTGTGCTTTGTACTTTACAGGTGTTATTCGATTGGTCTTGCCACAAGCCATTTTGCCGGTAAGTGGCGACTGATGTTACGCCTGTCACATCATCTGGACCACTGCCTCAACCCGAGCCTCCAAGACGTGGGTATTGACTGACAACTTCAAAGGTACTCGCAGCCTAACATGCAGATATCCTACCCACTGAGACGTTATCCACGGCAAAATTTGTTATGAATGGAATCGTCATGTGCTGGTGCGATTAACAGAGGTGGACATATTGATGCAAGAGACATGCAGTGGAGGATTGCCGCAATGGTTACCACTGATGCCACTCTCCGCAGCTGACTATGAGAACACCTGTTCACATGCACCCACAGAGACCTCTTAGGCCAACCTCCAAGCCATTTTGTCTACCCCTGATGTGCTCTCATGGCCACTCAACATGCAAGATCCGGCTGCAATCACCGCAAACGTGACCAAAGACAGTGGGGCGAACAGAATTCCCGGGGATACCGAAGCAGCTATTCTGATCGTGGTTGCCACTATTGGCATGATCGGCAATTTTGGAATAATGATGGTCATTTTAGTGATGCACAACTTGCGCCGCGCCTCCAACGCCTTCATATTTCATCACAGCATTCTGGATTTCTTCAAGGCGGCCTACTGCCTCCCGTTTGCTCTTAGTATCATGACTAACCAGCCTCCCGTCTATTGTAACATACTGGGAGGATCCTACGTGGTCTTTGTGACTACCTCGGCCTTTAACATGCTGGCAATGGTTATGAACGAGGCTTACCAGCTAACGGACCTCACCCTGGGCATCAAGGATTCACGGAACTACTGCTGTGTCTTTTTTGGAATTTTTACAATCTGGTTTGCGAGTCTCATCATGAATTTAGGGGTGGCGTTTATACCCGGGAACCCCAGCTTCAACGTGAAGGTGGGGCATTGTGTGTTTCAGTATGGCATTACCAGGAATTACGTCTTGCATGTCTTGTGGATTTTTCTGGTTTCCATGGCACTTGGATTAACTGTGATGTACTTAAGGAAACTGTACCAGGATATCCGGCGCAGCTCATACTACCGCTTCTCGGCACTTATCCGTGCCACGATATCAATAGACCCACAGGTGCAAACGGCCAGCCAGAGGCGACGCAGTGTGATAAAAGAAAAGCACCACATAAACCAAGTGGAGAAGTTTACAACCAAGAAACTGGCACTGCTTACGAGTGCCACCGGATTGTACATATTCTTCTGGTATCCCCTCTTCATCTTGACTGTCGTGGACCCATTTTTCCAGGTCAACGCCACCACCTATAGGATTCTCACTATGTTCGCTTGGATACATCCCACTACAACGCCCATCATTTTCATATTACTTATGAAGACGAACTGCTGCTGCAGAACCAATGACCTTGAGCTAAACTTACTGGAAAACGAAGGTGGCAGCAGTACAAGAACAAGGTCAAGGTCGGGTTCCCAGAGTATGGATGTACGCGCCGACCGCGAACTGCCAGGCCCCGCCCCAGAGCAGGCAGATGGGCAGATATGCAACAATCCCAGTGCAAGTGGATTTAATACCGACTTCTTTACAAAAGATAGCAGCAGTATTGAACCAGATTCTGATTCTCCAAAAATTCGGAAACATCCAACACTGGAGAGAACAAGGTACCAGAAATCTTGGATGTAACCATCGGCAACTTTCTCTAGTGTCTGAGGCAAACTTTTTGCCAGAAATTTGAGGCAAGATCTAAAGACAGGGCACAGTAATTTGAATGTATCTGTGGTATTTCCAATGTGGCAGGTTTCTGCCTGATTGAGAGAACCAATAAAGCTGCAGTTTTGGCTTGACTTCGCCTCATCATCGAACCTGTAAAAAGTGTCACTTTTATACAATATTCAGAGATCAGTGTCCACGGTGTGTGGACATATACTGGTTCAGAATTGCCGTGGGATAAGAATTTTGACGCCAGCCCAGGGACATTACTTACAGTTGTTTGAAATGACCCAGCAAGGAATCTTGAAAGGAAAAGCTGCCACTGGTATGCTGAAGGATGTATACCTCTCTTGCGCAGGTGTAAACCAACCTGAAGTGTATAATGTGATGTCGGTGGCTATTTCCAGCAGGTTGCAATTGGGAAATCAAAGACTGAAAATGATATATGCTGACTATAGGCATTCTGACCACAAAATGTCATGCAGGATAAAACATTGCTTAATCGGTAGTACTTGACCCCGTGCATTTATGTATAAATTAATAAGACTGTCAAGTCAATATAAAAGTCTTTATGAGAATACGGATCACCCTTGACATTTCAGTCAATACTAGCAACAAAACTGGCATGTGAATCCAGAAATGATCGTGCAATTTGTTGCATGCCACTAAACAACAGACAAATGGGGCCTACTCCTGAAGGGTTATTTTTGGACTCAGTAAGACCTGAATTGTTCAAGTTTAAACCTTTCCCCCTTTAATTAAGACTGAGTCAACAGCTTTCCTTAATTGGTATGAGTTGGGCACTAACTTATCTTAGTCAAGATACAAGTGCCCAACCCATACAAAGGAAAGCTGTTACCTGGGGCATGTTGTCTTGACATGTCTCATGGACAATTCTCAGTCAAGCTGCTTTTCATTGCTGTTGAAATTAGTTAAACACACTGAAGCAGACAACATTTGCTCACCAGCCAGTTTTGGCCAGTTTAATGGGGGCAGGCTTAACTTGGGGAACTGCACTCGCGTACATATTTTTCAATAAGTATACTAAATTACAGTCAGGCACAACCAACAAGGGCATATATAACCATGATAACTGGTTCCCACAAATGTCCTGAACCTTAGCAACATTCGTTTTGTGACCACATATGATTCAATAGTTCTGCCAGCACAAATCAAAACTGCACCAGTTTAATAAATTACATAACAAGTTTACGTAATATCACAGTTTGATTGCAATAGTGAAAATGTTTTCATGTATACAGAGTGTACAGTATGGATACACATACAGAGTATTAATTGTGTCAGAGATATGTCAGACTCAATTCCAGTGAACTATGATGATACATGTTCCTGTCTCAAGCCTCTACACCATAAGTCTTTTTTTTTCATTAAAAAGTTTATTTTTCTATCAGCATTCTTTTTGGCAAAGAAAAAAGGTGCAAATTTAAAAATACTGTGAACTTCTGCAATGAAGTGTCTCAGTATTTTTTTTCTCTCAAAATGACTACTTGGGAGCAAAAGTGCAAGTAACTTAACATGCTGGGATCTGTTTCCTTGAATGTACTTGAGAACTCACTTTTGGTGGTCAAATTAGAAATTTAAGAGCTGATAAATCCCAACTTTTCAAGAAAAAACGCAAACACACATCCAAATGAAGCAATTTAAATCATGTAGCAAAAGTATCATTTCCTGCCTCGAAAAATAATAAGAGCAATAAAAACAACAATAATAGCTAGAAATAAGTTTTTTGCGTGTGAAAAAGACATTATGCATAACCTGAGCAGGTGCCTCTCACCAGAGGCCACCCCCTAAGAGGGCCACCATTCCTCTGCAGAAAGTTTGACCTTGACCATTGACCACAAAGTCACCTCTTGGCAACATTTAAGGGAAGTCCCACTGGGCTAAGTAATGACAAAGTTTGATGGATTTCAATCATACCCCGTTGAAGATGTGGCAGGGAAACCATTTCATTTTGCAAGGCATTATGACCTTGACCTATGACCTGAAGGTCATCCACAATCACATGAAAAAATTTCACAAAATCTATTTAGTATCTGTACCAACAGTTTTGAGTGAATCTGGTTTACGGTTTTGAAGAAGTCAAAATGTGAACAACCATTGCAGACCTCATTAACTTACATGGTAATTTAAGTCACTCGAGTTTTAGATAAAACATACAAATTGAAAACCCACAGGTACTTTCCTATTAACATTTAATAGTAACCTTGGGCGTACAATGCACCATTAAGAAGATATACACCAATATGTGAAAATTGCTGAGTCAGCAGAAAAACGGAACAAGGATTTGACCTTGACCTTTTACCTTAAGGTTACACATTATTATAGGGGAAAAATTTTCCAGACCCATAGATTATCTGTACTAAATTAGGAGGCAATAGGTCAACAGGAGATAGAAACATAAGGAAAATAAGATACACGGCAGCAGCGGATGATGATGATGATGATGATGATGATGATGATGATGATGATGATGATGATGATGATGATGATGATGACGACTACAGTCAGTACATGTAGTTAGAATTACATATAAGTTTCACAATGTGGCCATCCCCTCCCCCCTCCCCCTCCTAGCCCCCCCCCCCCCAACAAAGAATCATCTGAGAACAATGTCTGAAGTATAAAGACAACTACCAAATGGAAAAGATTATTTCTGTGTTGAGCAACCCACTGCTCTTACCACTGGGTTTCAAAAGATGATCCACTATCACGGTAAGTGAAATATATTTATTTGACGATCATTCACCCTCAATATCATAGTCATGCATTCATATTCCAGAATAGTATCTATACAGCATCAAACCTGAGCTACATCAAAAGTCAGGGAAGTCAATGTTTCAATGTAAGATCAACTTTGGTTTTGCGGTGGGTGGGTGAGTGGGGGTGGTGGTGTCTGGGTAAAAACTGAAATACTTTAATTTGTTTGTGCCCATTTAACTTCTGATGGCTTCTGTGAGGCAAACGATCCAGTGACCAGTGCAACAGCTCTACCACTAGGGCTACGGTCTACATGTTGTCTGGTATGTGCACGTGTTAACAGAACTGCGTGCCAGCTGTTTGTGTACTCAAAGAGCCAGTGGCTGCCCCAGAACTATGTATAGGTTAGACGCCGTGTAGAGTTTTCCAATTGAATTAGAAGACGAGCGCGCAGCGCGAGTCTTCTAATTCAATTGGAAAACTCTACGAGGCGTCTGACATACTTATACTCCAAAAGATGGGTATTATAAAAGTATTTCCTACTTGAAACAAAGTTAAAAGACTTGATTTCGAAGAGAAAAGCGACAAGTAAGAGTACATAATGTAACGACCTTTGACACTTGACCTGTCACGCTCCCTGACCCTATTCAATGCTGGTCAACAATAGACACGCTGGAATAAATATTGTGTAAAATCCGTAAAGCATCGTCTCAGCTGTTTAGCGTAATGGACAGCACGCTCAGCTGTAGATCACAGAATTCGTGGTTCAAACCCTGCCAGGGACAAAATATTTTTTTCATTAAAAAGTGTAGACAAAAATTGTCGAAGTTCCATTGCAAAGTCCCGTCATGAGGTCACTTGCACTTCAGCGGATCTAATTCAATTAGACTCCTAGGAAGAGAGGAGCTCTATGAAAATTAGACTCCGCTGAAAACAATAGAAATTGGGCGCTGAGGAGTATAAGGACCCTTGGCCTACTGCATACATACACATTACACTTGTAGTGTCCAGTGACCACAGAACTACCTGTAGGCTTTCTGCACATGTGTGCTTTTGTATATATACTGGTGGTGGGGACAGAACAGTGGCCAGGCACAGTGCTGGATAGTTATGCCCTGTTATCCTATTGTCCATTAAATAAAGGCTTTTGATTGGCTGAGGCCTACAGAGTGCACCCTGTACCATACGCATCTGCTTCGAGCAGCCAACAAAATAGCCAATTTGCTTCAGGCTCACAAAAGGCCAACGTAAATACTGTGATGGCACAAACATTGGACAAAGACAGCCATCTGCCCGTGTACCTTTAAGCTTAAAAAAGAGAAGTGAAAATAAGCAACTCTGTGCCAGGAAATACCAACAAAAGGGCAGCAATATTCTTGACGACTAGTTTTATACATGGCTGAAGTGGACAAGTCAGAATAATGAAGGAATATGTGCATAAAGAACAAACGTTGACCTTTAGGAAGGTGAGATTTGCCTGTGGGGTACTTCTTGAGCATATCGTCACAACATCACCTTTACGCCCTGTTCATTTGCCATGGGCTGCCTGTCTGGATCAACCGTTTTCTAAGTCCATCAGAACGCAAGAGCTTGGATTACAGGTTGGTCCACGTGGAACTAAATCCCACTTTTCAGTCAACCCCGGCCCTCTCCCACATCCATTATTCCACAACACCACATTCCCCCGGGCTTCTACATCATGACATGGACACCAGCTCCGCAATTAACAGACTAATGGAAGTCCCTAAGAAAAGAGGCAGCAGACGTATCCTTTAGCACTGGGCACAGATTCTCTTTGCAGCGGTAACTTGGTTCCACTGCACTAGCCTGCCTTACAAATAGCATACACAAGACCACATACAAATATGGACCTGTCTGGTCAGTGGCATTCAATATTTTAACCTTGTTCATCAATATATATGTGGTGTTAATATCTCATGAGGAAATTCAATCCATGGAGAGTTATTGCAATCTGATGGACAACAAGTGATCCAGCATGCTTCATTCATAGCCTTAACATACTGAAGAGGCTTTCAGTCAACAACTTTATCCCCTGCAACTTACGCCACAGAAGACGACATCGAGAAACATTCTGATCTGGGCTTAATGCACGCAGCCTGCTGTCCACTACCAAGTAATCAAATTTTATAGCAAAATGATCTGGATTTGCCTCCCCATCTCCACAGAGGATAATCTGGTATCAAAAAATTGCTGGGATAATTGCACTGATAGTCAAATGGTGCTTTCCCAGCATATCAGTTACATTGTAGATGTATGTGCAATTTGAAGGCAATCTAAGCAAACATGTACACGCAAGAGAAGGTATCCATGATGAAGGTATCAAGTGCTTTGAATAAAAAGTACAATCGAGGCGTCATTTTTTGGGGCACATGCAAACAAAATTGCAGTTCAGAGTCAAGTCCGGGCACATTCCCTGATCCCTCTCTCAAGAGGTCACGCCACGAAGAGACCTTCTGCTTTCACAGACTACCTTCTTGTTTTTCCTGACTATTTTTGGTGTTATTAACGTCTGTGAAAAACCACCTCTCTTGCAAAACCACAATTAGTTTATCCTTAGGGGTGGTCTTTTGAGAGAGGTTCCACTGTGCTCGTTCAGTGTAGGTGCGACAATAGCCAGCCAGCTAGTGTTCCCCCTAGGGAAACAGGGTCCAGTTAAGCAAGAATAGTGACGAGCAGATCTGTGGCAATTTCACCGACATTACAGGATGAAACTAAATGAGAGTGCTGACCATGTAGGCCATACCAAAAAATACCTTTGTTACTGGACAGTTGCTCTTTTACCTATAAAACTTGTGATTTATGTTCATTTTCTCTCACCTTCTAATTTGATCTGGAAAAAGACGATACACACATTGTTGAAGAAATTACTGTCAGATTGTTCAATCCAATTCAGGAGGATGTCCTGAGATTTTAACCTCTTTCATTCTTGAATAACAACTGACTTTAAGACGAAGTCAACAGCTTTCCCACATGCACCAAGGAGAGATGTTGACCTGGTACACATTCTCTTGACAGGCCTCATCTGATCACAACAATTGAAATTAGTCACATACATTGGAACAGACCACATTTGACCACGGGCTGGTTTTGGCTGGTTTAACCCATTCCTGGTCAGAGTATGACTGAGTCAACAGCTTTCCCTGGAATAGTTTGAGCACAAATACTGTCCTAGGGCATGTCACCATTAATGGTCTTACACACGAATTTCAGCAAAAAATGTTTTTTAGTAATGGGAAATCTAACACAAAAACTTCAAGGCAGATGACAATTTACATCTGGGAGCTTTCGGGCAATTGGAGTGGCAAAGAGTTCAGAGAGGTGTAAACCATTCCACCTTGATCTAAAATTCGACCAGCATAATTATGTTATTGTATTATAAAGTCAGTTTTCAAACCTAATACGCCAATTTTGCCTTTGCCACCTGGAACACAGTGATTAAACCACTCGTCATGAGAAGCAAAGAATTTTCATGGTGCCACTGACTGATGTGGCAAAATGAGTGAAATCCTGAATGCAATTAATCTAAGGTCTTTAGCGGCTGGAGTCAAGCAAGTAATATAACTAGAGATGATAGTGCGTTCACTTGGGGCATCTTGTGGAGTCAATTGCTTTCATAAATTGCATGGGCATTTCCCGAGTCAAAGACCAACAACAGATTTGCCTTGTTGATGCTGAAATGCCCTTGGATGATGCTGGGACAAAATTGAAAATAGCATGGAATCTGACTTAACCCGTAATGACTACACTAGGAGTGACTTTTCTCTCCTTGTTTGTCATGCTTGTACACAGACCATAAAGGAAGCTTTTCTATGCAACAACAGCCATGCATATCTGAACTACCACAGCGATTCCAGATTAACATTCCCCATGAAAAGACCTTTCACTCAAGTAAAAACACTGTTCCACGTGCAGAATAAGCACGATCCAGGGCAATGTTGTTTTTTTTTCCCAGCATGCTTTGGAAGCATTGCACCCGAAGCATGCTCAGTGAATCTGTTGGCTCAGTCCAACACCAAGAGCTGAGCGAGCACATAGGTAAAGGCCTAAGCATGGCTTCTTACATAACCTGGTGAGTTATGCTGCTGCCATGCCCTCTACAGCAGCTGTAGCATGATTTGCCTGCTGTGAATGTTGGAACTTATGAGTGTTAGTCCTTTTTCAGGAATTTGAACATAGAATTGGCATAATATTTCAGCTGAATACAACAGTTATGGTACAGGTACTGCACCTTATATTATCATTTACATTCTAGAGTTTTAGTTTCCCTTGTTACCATTAACTTCAAATGTATTTAACCCTTTCCCCTTGAATGAAGATTGGGTTTAAGATTATGTCAACAACTTTAAGCAACCAACCCATGTCAAGGAAAGCTATTGATCTGGGGCAAATGTTATCATGATTGACTTCATCTACAATTCTCACTCAAACTGTTCTTCATTACCATGATTACTACTGAAATTAGTTGAGAGCATTGAAGTATATAACATCTGACCACCAGCCAGTAAAGAGAAAATGTTTAAAACAAAAAAAAAGTTTCTTTTTAAATAGGAACTAGACTTGACTAGTAAATTATGATGATGTGAAATAGTATAAAAAGTGGAACAGAATTTAAACTAGGGGATGAAAACATAATCACTTAAAATGCCATTCACAGGGTCAATGTGATTATAATGTAATCAGAGATGTGCGCGGCATCGCATTTGTATATTCTGCACATGGTCAAACAAACACGGATGTCGTACATAGCTTTTTGTGCAGTGATCGGCTGAAATTACCATAAATCTAACAAAGATATGCGTAAAAAACGATGTACTTTTATTGAGAATATATGGAAAATATATGCAATCGAGTACCAAAATTTGTGAATGGGCTGAAGTGGAATCTTTGGCACTGTATGTTTGACAAAGAAATATGAAACTATAAGTAGCATCGAGTGCGGAGTTCTCAATCCCTCAAATTAAAATAATGCAACACTGCGTACAGTCTGGCAAAAAAGATCACCTGTAATATGTGCAGAAAAGTTTAACGTAAACAACCACAATGCCATTACCATTTTCAATGATATTCACAAATCCACACTCTTTGAGTCTCACAAAACACAAGGTCTTTCAAAACAATTACACGTATGTCTCAACAATCAACGATATCAATAAATATTACATCTAATTCCCAAGAGTTTGAGATTTATGTCCTACAATAAACTTGCAAGTCTAACAATGTGAATTTGAACCATGGTTGCAGGTTCATCATGTTACTATATCATGCTGAGTGTTGCTTCTTTTTTAACACAATCCTGTACATTATTAAAGGACAGCCGTTCTTGTTTCAAAACTGTATACTCTCATTTAATAAGGATCAAACTGTACGATATCACGATATCACATGCATGCCCACAAATCATCCAACATTGCATGCAAGATTCCTTTAATCAGTAATCTTACATGCAATGTTGTTCAAGGGCACCCACCTATGTGTAGCGATCGACACATTGGGCCTGGCATGTAATTCTCAGCCATATGCAAGCTTCAAGAGCATCAAATAACTCTCTGTACACACGAGTGAGGAACAGTTGTTTGACATCCAAATTAGGGCTTATCTAGTGTCCATATGAAATGTGTATAATTTCAAACACATTTGGTCAAGTGTACGTCAAAGCTGTCCCCAAACTAAGGCATATAAGTAGCACAGTAAAGTGGGTACATTTGCTTTTGTAAAGTGCATATACATGTACTCACTATGTCCTTACCCTTTTCCCATCTGTCATAACAGACCACACTGTATGATAAGTCACATGATGAATCGGTGCCCAACTACACGGGATTACTCTTCTGGGAAATGTTCTTGTCATGCTTACACGGACTTTCAGCCTATCAGAGAGCAGTTGGGATGCCAGTCTGTGTATGGTCAAAAGTATGGCAGCAAAACAACTTGGATGAATAGGAGAGGCACTGACAGAATCAAGTTTGGTTGGGTTTCACAATTTGTGGAAATGAACACAGGATAAAAACGTGAGTGGATCAAAGAATATGGTCTGATTGACCATGCATTGAGAACAGTTTTCATACAGATAAGGTCACGGAACGAACTCGATTCAGGATGGGATACGCGTTTGAATTTGGCGCTGGAATGTCAGACTTTTTGCCCGAAATGGATTTTGTGGGACATTTGCAACAATTATAGCCCTATTGCTGTGGATATATGCGGATTTCAATGGATTATCTATGCGATATACCTGAAGAAAACAGTTTTGAAAATAACTGGTGAGTTACCACTTGTTGGTGTGTCCAGAAACAGAGAAATCATGCCAAACATGAAGCAGGATGGTGGTCCAGATATGAGCTTCGTTTCAAACCTTTCTAGGTAGGAGCTCCATGTGACGACGTTGGTTTTAAGCCAATCCACCACCATTTTATTAGCACAAATAATTGACTGCACAGATGAATACACAATATTTTATTGCAGATATGGCCGTATGTGGGACATTGAATGCATAGATGTTCCAGGTCCAACCTCTTTACTCACTCCCCTCTCCCCACCCCCACCCCCACCCCCACTCCACCCCGCGTATATTAGCATGGAAGCTTGACTAACTGAATGTTACGAGCGCCTGTGAGTAAGACCAAGGAAAGCTGGCAGTCCTGGTCTCAAGAGGGTTAAGCTAAAGATGACTGTTATGCCCTATCTACAGATAGCATTTCTTCTCACTGTAATAATTCTGTTGGTACAAGTTCCTGATTTTGCGCTCTGTCAAAAATTAAACAGGTATAAATCTTTCCACAGCAGAAAAACGTTTTTCCGCCATTGAATAATTTACAAGTAAGCTGACAATTTATCACTGAGAATTGTACGTCGTTTAACAATTAAGCAACTGCATGACAAAACTGGGAGGTTTCTATGTAGTTTTTGAAATAATTTCAATAATTTTCACTCATGGGAGGGGGAGTAGGAGGGTCTATTAGTATTAAAACAAGAGGACTATGCTATTCCTGTGCTCAGCTGAAATATACAGATACCCTTGCGATTTTTTACAGATTTTCCACCAAAAAGAACAAAGAAACTCATAAAAAATACAAAAATCACTGGAATGTGACCATTTGAACAAATCTGGTAGAGACCTATCCAAGGTACATTGCCACCAAGTTTGAAGTCAATCTGGATGACACTTTTGGAGAAGAAGTCCAAAGTGTGAATTAGTATTAGAATGCCCATTGACTAAAATGGTAATCAATAGGAAAGGTGCATTTACTTATAAGTACCTGGAATGAAAGAATCGTTAAAAACCAGGAATCCACAGCAGTTCTACCTAGCGTACAACTTTGTTTGACCCGTACACAAAAACATATATACCAAGTTTCAGCTTAATATGAGTGAAAGTTCTGGAAAAGAAGTCAAATATAGCAAAAACACACACAAAAACATCATGATTTTCAAACAATGCAGTGCCACCTGGTGGACAAATTAAGAACAAGGAGTCTCTAGTAATGTTCCTGTATGATGTCAAAGTACTTGGTTGAGGGGTTTAAGAGAAGATTTTTTAAGATTTGCCCCAAAAAAGAAAAAAATCATAAGAAATCTAAAAATCAATGCATGGAGCATGTCCATTTGAACAAACCTGGTAGAAACCCATCAAATGTACTTTGCCACCAAGTTTGAAGTCAATCTGGATGAAGGTTTCAGAGAAGTCAAAAAATGTGAATTGGCATTAGACTGCCGATTGACTTGTAAACACAGTAATCAATAGCAAAGGTGCATTTACCGGTAAGTACCCTGAATTAAAAAAATCATGAAAAAATCAGGAATGCACAGTAAGAAGTCCAAAATAGCAATAACACACAAAAAGTCTTTAAAAATTAGAAAAACAATTGCAACACCACCTGGTGAACAAATTCAGAACTAGGAGTCCCTAGGAGATTGGGTGAGCAGTTTCAGAGAAGATTTTTTAAAATTTGCCCAAAAAAAGAACCAACAAAAAAATCATAAAAAATCCAAAGCCACTGAAGCAGG
Organism: Hermodice carunculata; assembly: GCA_964020975.1. Classification (NCBI taxonomy): domain Eukaryota; kingdom Metazoa; phylum Annelida; class Polychaeta; order Eunicida; family Amphinomidae; genus Hermodice; species Hermodice carunculata. The sequence continues at coordinate 103,554,848 of OZ026614.1, read as the reverse complement.
ACCATTTGAACAAATTTGGTAGAAACCCACCCAAGGTGCACTAATGCCACCAAGTTTTAAGGGAATCTGGCTGACGGTTTCGGAGAAGAAGCAGACTGTTGACCACAGGCGATGGGCAGCAACGTACAAAGGCCTCAAAGACAAGCTTAGCTACTGACAAGTCAGCTGAGCTAAAAATGCAAAAATCACTGCAGTGTGACCACTTGAAAAAACAGGTAGAGACACATCCAAGGTACACTACCACCAAGCTTGAGTAAATCTGGCTGGTGGTTTTGGAGAGGAAGTCGAGTATTGATGACTGACGGCCACGGGGAAGAAGGACCATAAGCTAACCTTAGCTAATGCCAAGTAAGCTCAGATAAAATTAGAGCGAAAAAATTAAAAAGAAAGTGAAGAAAGACAAACTGTATAAGTGTCTTGCAGTCTTCAAAATTTGTCCTCACAGGGCAATAATTGGGATCTACCAAAACACATTACAAAGTCTCTCTTTTAAGGTATGAATAATGTGCAAAACACTTGACAAAATATCCCAATAGAAGCCTCTTTAAGACATAGTGGTCTTTCACATGAAGGGTCGTTCCACAACAGGTACCACTTTATTGACGACACTTATAACTTCATTGATAATCTGCAAGTTCACAAAACTGACACAAGAGGGCTTCAAGTACACGAACACTGATGTCATGTCATATACCAATCCACTGACTGAACCACTAATAGTATGTACAACTTCACACAGGTATTACATGTGTCTTCATTTCGTGGAATTTTGCATCACCAGAGGACAGCACATACAGACACAATTCCAAACCAAAAACCTGTGCAGAATGCTTTGTCATAAAACCATTGATCACAGCAGGCCACAAATTCCTGCAGCAAATGTAAAGGAACAGCTCACATTGGGGTTGTATTCATACGCCGAAGACGGCAGCTGGCTGTCTCCGATGCTCAGCCAAAAGTTATACTAATGATTGTAATATATTGTCTGGAATAGTTTTCTTCTACAATCTATTGAAACACAATCATAGCAGAGCAGGTTTTGCCCGTTATGCTAAACAGTATTTTATTAACAAGTATTCTGCCACTTGCATAATACCTAATTGCTGTGTCTGAAAAGTCCTATAACTACTATCAGAGTACTTCCTAACAAATATAAGTTGTATATGATAGAATGATAATTTATAATGATACATAGCTAATTATACTTTGCAGCAATTTATACCACTTCATCTATCTTTTATAAATTATATAATGATACTGTTCATTCACACATACATGTATATGGTACTTTAAGGTGGATTTCATGCTAGCAGCTATACTGTAAATTGCTTTATTTTCGCGAGTATAAATTTTCACGGTTCTCGTATTTTTGACATTCCACTGTAGTTTTAATTTCACTGTTTTGGACATAATTCCCATTCAAACAATGTTAAAATACTATTTCACTGTGTTTTTATTTTCACGGTTTTTTTGCCACCAGCGAAATAAGCAAAAATAAGAATACAGCGAAATTAAAGCAATTTACAGTAAATAGCCTTAATGACAGTCTCCTGGCCTGTACTATTTACCATGCTTTGTATAATTTGGTCTTGACGGTCAAATAAAAGAATCTGAGTCTTGAGTCTTGAGTCTCTTACAATATTATTCGATGATCTCAGACTTCAGACTCTGACTTAAAACTGCAGAATCTTAAGTCAGCAATCAAACATTGCTACAACTTTTCTTTACGAATGCAAAATTAAAATCAGACAAGTTACCAAAGCTTTGCACAAAAATAAAACAAGAGGGCTGTTTGAACAGCCCATGCTCAGCTGATCTTGACATTCATCACACTTGCAGCTCTAGGAACTTGGGAAAGGATCAAGGTTATCCATGGTCTGAGTAAGTCTGACCTTTATACAAGAACACTAACATGTGCAACATCAAGGTTCAAGTAGTTCTCAAGTTATAATGAAGAGTAAAATTCATGTATGTTGCACTGTGACCCCAGAAAAGAGGTCAAAGTCATTCATGTACTGTCTGAGCATGACCTTCATACAAAAACATTGACATGTGCAGCATCACAGTACTAACTCAAAACAGATCTCAAGTTATCAAGTAAACAGTAAATTTTGTATCAGTTGTCCTGTGAATTAGCACTAGAATGCCCATTGACTTACATAGTAATCAATAGGAAGGCTGCATTGATCGATAAGTAGCCGAATGGAAAATACTTAAAAATCAGGAATCTAAAGCAATGCCACCTAGTAAACACTTTGTTTGACCCTTCCACAAGAACATATCCATCACATTTCACTTTAATCTGAGTGACTGTTCTGAGAACAAGTAAAAAATAACAAAACCATATAAAAAATTCATAAAAAAAAAAAAAAAAAAACAGAAAAAAATTGCAGTGCCACCTGGTGAACAAATTGGGAACTATGTGTCCCTGGGAGTGTCTATGAACGATATCAAAACAACTGGGTGAGCAGTTTCAGAGGTGAAGAGTTTTTAAGGTTTGCCCCCCCCCAAAAAAAAATTCATAAAAATTCCAAAAATCAATAGAGCGTGACCATTTGAACAAACTTGGTAGAGATCCACCCAAGGCACATCCCCACCAAGTTTGACGTAAATCTGGCCAAAAGTATTTTAGTTATAACCATTACAAGAAATTCCCATGTTAAAACTTTCCAAATTTCAAAATGTTTGCAATTTGACAGGAAAATGTCAAAAACTTTTCAAGTCATCCCATGAAAACCAAATTCACCAAGATGGCCTTGTGCTTTTGGGCATTGGGTCAAGGTAACCCATCTTCAAACTCATCTCAAACCTTAAGTAGGACTGTAATCCCATGTAATTAGACAAGCCTATGTCATATTTTTTTCAAGTTATGGCATGGATACCAAATTCGCTAAAATGGCTCTGTGGCCTTGGGAATAGGGTCAAGGTCATCCATCTTCCAACTTGTCCAAGATCTTATGCAGGACTATAATCACCTGGAATTTGACAGACTTATGTCAAAAACTTTTCAAGTTATTGCATGAAAACCAAATGCTAAAATGGCTGTGTGACCTTGGGAATTGCGCCAAGGTCACCCATCTTCCAACTCTTCTCAGACCTTAAGTAGGACTGTAATCACCTGCAAGTTAACAGGTTGACCTCAAAAACGTTTCTAGTTATTCCGTGAAAATCAGATTCCCAAAAAATGACTCAATGACCTTGGGAGTTGGTCAAGGTCACCCAACCTCCATCTTGTCCTAGACCTTATTCAGGACTAAAAGCATGTGCAATATGAAAGCCCTATATGAAAAACCTTTCAAGTTAGCTTGTGAAAAACAATTTCACAAAAAAGGCTATGTGACCTGGGAATTGGGTCCAGGTTATCCATTTTCGAACTTGTCTGAGACCTAAGTCAGGACTATGAGCATGTGCCATATATAAAAGCCCTATGCACAAAACTTTTTAAGTTATGGCATGAAAACCAAATTCACTAAAATGGCTCTGTAACCTTGGGAATTGGGTCAAGTTCATCCATCTTTAAACTCGTTTCAAATCTTATGTAGGACTGTAATCACCTGCAATTTGAGAGGCCTATGTCAAAATTTTTTCAAGTTGCCACGTAAAAACCAAATACACTAAAATGGCTCTGTCACCTTGGGAATTGGGTCAAGGTCACCAATCTTCAAGCCTGTCTAAAACCTTATGTAAGACTGTAATCACCTGCAATTTGACAGGCCTCTGTCAAAAACTGTTCAAGTTTTCCTGTGAACAAAAAATTTACTTAAATGGCTCTGTGACCTTGGGAACTGCGTCAAGGTCACCCATTTTCCAACTTGTGCAAGACCTTATGTAGGACTGTAATCACCTGGAATTTGACAGGCCTTTGTCAAAAATTTTCCCAAGTTGTCGTGTAAAAAAAAAATTCATTAAAATGGCTCTGTGACCTCGGGAATTGGGTCAAGGTCACCCATTTTGAACTTGTCCGAGACCATATTCAGAACTATAAGCAAGTGAAATATGAAAGCCCTACGCAAGAAACTTTTTTGATCTATCATGCAAAAGTTACCTGTGAGATACATGGACAAAATAATCGCAAATGTGACAATTTCAATGTCGGACAGACGGACAAGGGTGAATCCATATGCTGTCCCCCTTGGTGGCAGCATAAAAACACAAAACCTGTGAATCAGACAAAGTGCCTTCTACGAAACTATTGGGAGTGAAGCTCCCCACAGAAGGAACAACATATCACGAGAGAAAAAGAATTGTATGCGCACACTCAAAGTCTCGTATGATGGACGCAGCTTGGCTGCCAGCAGCATTAAAGCTATTCAATTAACTGTGTGTCAACCAATGGCACAACACAATGAAAATTTTGTGTCCCCTTGAACAGACATGTACCCCTCGCACAAAAGCGCTACCTCCATGAATGATTTAATCATGACAATGAAGATACATTTAATTGATCAGAAACATGTATCAAATTTTCTGCCAGCACCAATCTGATTCTTTTTTGTGGGTTTTACATCTGTTTGATGTCTGGGACCCCTTATTTGTACATGTTCTACAGCTAACTGCCCCTGTCTACTGCACTTCATTCAAAGGTAGCGTAATAAATAAAACTGCCACTCAAACACCAGTGCCCACTCTCAGACACACAGCAGCCACATCAACGGCCCATTATAAAATGATGCTTCTCCTCAACACAAAAGAGCCAAACAGCGATAAAATCACTATCACAAACCGGCAGTGTTTACAGTTGCATTTACGATCATTTATGATATGGTTAATCGTCTGCTACTGGATTGGATCATTTGGGGTATACAGAGGATCACCCCACCCCAGATCCACTTTATCTTTATCAAGTCAGACATAGACGATGACAGCATACTTCTGGGACACTACATCTACCATTTTGTATTTCCCTCCATCTTATTTATGCCTTGGGTTATATGCATAATGTGAAATGGATCTCCTGCAGTCAACATATTCCACCTGTATCCCACCTATCACAGCTTTGTCCATATCTGTGTTGTCCTTCAAATATTTAACATGTCACTGTTTATATGGGACTAAAGTTGGAGCGATTCCATTGGCCTTGTTTACATTCACGAAGGCTTCACAATTCTCCATTCTCCAGCATCCAAGGCCATCAAATAACTGGGTGGTTCTGGCTCATTCCAGGTACAGTGTCGCTTTTATGTCTGTGTGCATTAATTTACTCCACAATTTTATGTTTTCTTTACTGTTAGCACATTAATTGCTTGTAACAGAATGAGGACTTTCAATCCACACATCTGATTTCTCATAGTTCTGAATCCATTTGGTTTTGTCATTTTGGTATTATATGGTTATTTGTCAGCCGGTATTCTTTATAAAGTTTCCCTAGTGCTTCATCTTTTTCCTTCTTTTCTCATGAAGGCAGTCAGGCAGTACTCAATTGATGCAGTGATACTGTAAATTACTTTATTTTGCACGTTTAAAATTTTGGTGTTTATTTTTTTTTTTAATTTTTAGACACTTCATCATTCTTTTAATTTCACTATTTTGGACATAATTCCTACTCAAAAAATGTTAAAATACTATTTCATTGTTTTTGTTTTCACAGTTTTGTGCCACAAACAAAATCAACGAAAATTAAAATGCAATGATTATCAGAGATTGCTGGATCCAGCTTATCATTATTTTATGCAACTAACTCACATCCATAATTCTCCATCAAACTGTTTTTCATTACTGTTGAAATTAGTTGAAAATGCTGAAGCAGATGACAGTGTGTGTATATATACATATATATATATATATATATATATATATATATATATATATATATATATATATATATATATATATATATATATATATATATATATATATATATATATACAGTGTAATCAGCTGCAGGTCTGAATTCTATGTCGTTTATCAAATTATCTTGTGTCACTTACGAAACAGACCTAACAGCTTCACACAATTTTGTTAAGCCACAAGTTGATCATGTCCCAGCACAATGTAGGCCTTGTATCGAATATCACCTGCATAAAACTTGCATTTGATATATGCCCAAGGGTACATGTATTTGTCCTGAATGGGAGATATATTTATCATGCTATGCTTGGCCATAGTACAATTAACCCTTTTCCCCTCACATTAAGACTGAGTCAACAGCTTTTCTTGGCATGGGTTAGTGCTCAACCCATGCCAAGAAAAGCTTTTGACTTGGAGCATGTGATCTTGATGGGTCTCATCCACAATTCTCAGTCCAACTGTTTTTCATTACTGCTGAAATTAGTTGAAAATGCTGAAGCAGAGGACATTTGACCACCAGCCGGTTTTGGCTGATGTAAGGGGACAAGAGTTTTGGCCATCTTCAACAAGCTGTGACCCAATGAGGATGAGTGGTTCACGGTATAAACAGCTTTGCTTCAATAGTCAAATGCCATACATCATACACCATGAGGGCACAACTGATATGATCCTGTAATCAGGTAATAGATAACATTTGCGTTCTCTGATGGGTTAAAAAATAAGCGAGGATTCTTTGTATCCTGTCTTTACCAGTTTGCCTAGCCACAGGGCAGATATATTTTTCTGTATACCTGTTTTGCGATTAGACTCATGAATATCAATGAACACCATCAATGGTATACATAAATCAGCCTCGTTTTTGATCCACTGTCATTGTCTGCTCAATGTAGCGAAAGCAGCAGAGAAAACGTTTGCAATCAAAGAGAAACGGAGCAGAATTATCCTGAAAAGCATGCAAGTTTCAGAATATGTTATCTGCTACACACCAAAATTGCCACTACTTGCCTGTTCAGGGGATACAAGAAAATATCCACCTGAAAAGATTTGTATCCCATCAAGCCACATGTCTCTTCAGGGGAAACAAGAAAATCTCCACCCGAAAAGATTTGTATCCCCTGAACAGACAGGTAGTAACTTATATTATATCACTTTGGAGACAAGTAAAGCTCCTCTCTGGGTACAATGTGTTTTCCATATTCTGTGGTGCAAGAAATTTACACCACTGTGGCCTCCATCTCAGTTTATGCAGATGACTAGAATCATGCCTTCAACCAATGACATCAAAGATAGCGAGGCAATACACATCGTGTTAATATATACAGCCAGGTAACACATTGTGTGTGAATATACAGCCAGGTAACACACAGTGTGTCAATATACAGCCAGGTAACACACAGCGTGTGAATATATAGCCAGGTAACACACAGCGTGTGAATATACAGCCACGTAACACACAGCGTGTGAATATACAGCAAGGTTACACACAGCGTGTGAATAATCAGCCAGGTAACACACAGTGTGTCAATATACAGCCAGGTAACACACAGTGTGTGAATATACAGCCAGGTAACACACTGTGTGTGAATATATAGCCAGGTAACACTTGGTGTGTCAATATACAGCCAGGTAACACACAGTGTGTCAATATACAGCCAGGTAACACACAGTGTGTCAATATACAGCCAAGTAACACATACAACCAGGTAACACACGGTGTGTGAATATACAGCCAGGTAACACACGGTGTGTCAATATACAGCCAGGTAACACACAGTGTGTCAATATACAGCCAGGTAACACACGGTGTGTGAATATACAGCCAGGTAACACACAGTGTGTCAATATACAGCCAGGTAACACATGGTGTGTGAATATACAGCCAGGTAACACATACAACCAGGTAACGCACGGTGTGTGAATATATAGCCAGGTAACACACGGTGTGTCAATATACAGCCAGGTAACACACAGTGTGTCAATATACAGCCAGGTAACACATGGTGTGTGAATATACAGCCAGGTAACACATACAACCAGGTAACGCACGGTGTGTGAATATATAGCCAGGTAACACACGGTGTGTCAATATACAGCCAGGTAACACACAGAGTGTCAAAATACAGCCAGGTAACACACAATGTGTAAATATACAGCCAGGTAACACACAGTGTGTCAATATACAGCCATATAACACACAGTGTGTCAATATACAGCCAGGTAACACACGGTGTGTGAATATACAGCCAGGTAACACATACAACCAGGTAACACACGGTGTGTGAATATACAGCCAGGTAACACACAGTGTGTCAATATACAGCCAGGTAACACACAGTGGATCAATATACAGCCAGGTAACACACAGTGGGTCAATATACAGCCAGGTAACACACAGTGTGTCAATATACTGCCAGGAACACACAGTGTGTCAATATACAGCCAGGTAACACACAGTGTGTGAATATACAGCCAGGTAACACACAGTGTGTCAATATACAGCCAGGTAACACACAGTGTGTCAATATACAGCCAGGTAACACACAGTGTGTCAATATACAGCCAGATAACACACAGTGTGTCAATATACAGCCAGGTAACACACGTTGTGTGAATATACAGCCAGGTAACACATACAACCAGGTAACACACGGTGTGTCAATATAGAGCCAGGTAACACACAGTGTTTCAATATACAGCCAGGTAACACAGTGTGTCAATATACAGCCAGGTAACACACAGTGTGTGAATATACAGCCAGGTAACACACAGTGTGTCAATATACAGCCATATAACACACAGTGTGTCAATATACAGCCAGGTAACACACGGTGTGTGAATATACAGCCAGGTAACACATACAACCAGGTCACACACGGTGTGTGAATATACAGCCAGGTAACACACTGTGTGTGAATATACAGCCAGGTAACACACAGTGTGTCAATATACAGCCAGGTAACACACAGTGTGTCAATATACAGCCAGGTAACACACAGTGTGTCAATATACAGCCAGATAACACATAGAGCCAGGTGACACATGGTGTGTGAATATATAGCCAGGTAACACACAGTGTGTCAATATACAGCCAGGTAACACACAGTGTGTGAATATACAGCCAGGTAACACAGTGTATCAATATACAGCCAGGTAACACATGGTGTGTCAATATACAGCCAGGTAACACACCGTGTGTCAATATACAGCCAGGTAACACACAATATGTCAATATACAGCCAGGTAACACACAGTGTGTCAATATACAGCCAGGTAACACACAGTGTGTCAATATACAGCCAGGTAACACACAGTGTGTCAATATACAGCCAGGTAACACACAGTGTATCAATATACAGCCAGGTAACACACGGTGTGTCAATATACAGCCAGGTAACACACGGTGTGTGCATTTTCAGCCAGGTAACACACAGTGTGTCAATATACAGCCAGGTAACACACAGTGTGTCAATATACAGCCAGGTAACACACGGTGTGTGAATATATAGCCAGGTAACACACAGTGTGTCAATATACAGCCAGGTAACACACAGTGTGTGACTATACAGCCAGGTTACACAGTGTATGAATATACAGCCAGGTAACACATGGTGTGTGAATATACAGCCAGGTAACACATACAGCCAGGTAGCACACGGTGTGTGAATATACAGCCAGGTAACACACAGTGTATCAATATACAGCCAGGTAACACAGTGTGTCAATATACAGCCAGGTAACACACAGTGTGTGAATATACAGCCAGGTTACACAGTGTATGAATATACAGCCAGGTAACACATGGTGTGTGAATATACAGCCAGGTAACACATACAGCCAGGTAGCACACGGTGTGTGAATATACAGCCAGGTAACACACAGTGTGTCAATATACAGCCAGGTAATACACGGTGTGTGAATATACAGCCAGGTAACACACGGTGTGTCAATATACAGCCAGGTAACACACAGTGTGTCAATATACAGCCAGGTAACACACAGTGTGTCAATATACAGCCAGGTAATACACGGTGTGTGAATATACAGCCAGGTAACACAGGGTGTGTCAATATACAGCCAGGTAACACAAGGTGTGTCAATATACAGCCAGGTAACACACGGTGTGTCAATATACAGCCAGGTAACACACAGTGTGTCAATATACAGCCAGGTAACACACAGTGGGTCAATATACAGCCAGATAACACACGGTGTGTCAATATACAGCCAGGTAACACACAGTGGGTCAATATACAGCCAGGTAACACACGGTGTGTGAATATACAGCCAGGTAACACATACAACCAGGTAACACAAGGTGTGTGAATATACAGCCAGGTAACACACGGTGTGTCAATATACAGCCAGGTAACACACAGTGTGTCAATATACAGCCAGGTAACACACGGTGTGTGAATATACAGCCAGGTAACACACAGTGTGTCAATATACAGCCAGGTAACACACGGTGTGTCAATATACAGCCAGGTAATACACGGTGTGTGAATATACAGCCAGGTAACACACGGTGTGTCAATATACAGCCAGGTAACACACGGTGTGTGAATATACAGCCAGGTAACACACAGTGTGTCAATATACAGCCAGGCAACACACAGTGTGTGAATATACAGCCAGGTAATACACGGTGTGTGAATATACAGCCAGGTAACACACAGTGTGTCAATATACAGCCAGGTAACACACAGTGTGTCAATATACAGCCAGGTAACACACAGTGTGTCAATATACAGCCAGGTAACACACGGTGTGTGAATATACAGCCAGGTAACACACGGTGTGTGAATATACAGCCAGGTAACACAGGGTGTGTGAATATACAGCCAGGTAACACATACAGCCAGGTAACACACGGTGTGTGAATATACAGCCAGGTAACACACAGTGTGTCAATATACAGCCAGGCAACACACAGTGTGTGAATATACAGCCAGGTAATACACGGTGTGTGAATATACAGCCAGGTAACACACGGTGTGTGAATATACAGCCAGGTAACACACGGTGTGTGAATATACAGCCAGTTAACACACGGTGTGTCAATATACAGCCAGGTATTAAACACACGGTGTGTGAATATACAGCCAGGCAACACACAGTGTGTGAATACAGTGGTACCTCTTTTGAGAGACAGCCCCTACAGCGGGTCAAAATGTAGTCTCTCAAAACAGGTGGTCTTTCATTAGAGATACAACATGGAAAAGATAGCGCAGTTTTCTGAGAGAACGGTCTTTAAAAGATATGCGGTCTCTGATTAGAGGGGTCTCTTAAGAAAGGTACCACTGTATACATGTACAATGCCAAAGACAAGGTGATCCCTGATATGTCAGCCAAGTCTTGGGTTGTACCGGTTGTTTATTCTCCCTGTCTGTGTTCATGGCCACTGGTACATCATCTGATTATAAATTGAACAAGTTGACGGGATTTTTCTGATCCAGCATTCTGTATCAAAGGTTTAGAGGAATGATGGCATTAAATCATAAGAGTAAAGAAGGGAACAATGGCATGTTATATAGTGACTAGGTTTGGAGGAATGGTGCCACGTCATCACAGTAAACAAGGGAATAATGATGTTATTATGGTGAACAGGTTTGGAGGAATGGTGCCACGTCATAACAGTAAACAAGGGAATAATGATGTTATTATGGTGACTAGGTTTGGAGGAATGGTGCCACGTCATAACAGTAAACAAGGGAATAATGATGTTATTATGGTGAACAGGTTTGGGGAATGATGGCCTGTCACATGAATAAACAAAGGAATAATGGCGTGTTACAATGGTGAGCAGGTTTGGAGTGCTGATGACATATGTCATACATGTAACAGTGAACCACGCGAAGGAAAACATGGATCCATCTATGTTGAGTCATTACGCTGGTAAAAAATAAATATTTCCCCGTAAAATGTTCTCCCATTTCCACTTTTACCGCTGACTCTGGAGATTGACAACAGCAATTCATATTTGCATTGTGGTATGTGATACAAGCAGAGTCTTTATGCTGGCAGTCCGCCCCCCACTTGCAGGTAAAAGTCATAAAAAAATTGGACAAAGTAGATGGGCAAACACCCCCACCCCACCCCACCCCACCCCACCCATCTGTGATCCCCTGTCACCAGCACAAGTACATGACGTAACAAAGGTACAAATGTTTGTCTATTGGCTACGTGTTTGCCATGTTCACCTGATCATTTGTCTTCCATTATATTCATTTAACCATGACTACATGTATCAGGAGACAAGGTTAAAATTACTATTTTATGGAAAATGTTTCAGCTTGGCACGGTCCAGGCTGCAAATTTGTTTGCTGTAATTTCTGATGCATTTTGCTACATGTGTAGTTCTTCAGGGAATGAGTTTCCATGTAATGGCTGCTTACACCAGCTAAGTACCCAGGTGTAAACAGTTCCACCACGTGGCTCATGTCGTAACTGGTGTACGATGCTTGCCATGTAAATGCACATGTCAATATCAGAAAAGTGACAGTTCTAGGAATGCATTATAGCTTAGGTCCCCATAAGTCAGCTGCATGAAAGTATATTTGACTCTGCCTCTATTGAGGTCCAGTTGTAATGGATTAAGTAATTAATATACCAGTAGTATATAAAAATAGTACCATTTGGTATAAGCATCTTTCGCAGCTGTTACCTTGTGAAAAAAAAATCTCCACAAGCATTTGGCAATGTTAATAGGTAGATAGGCCTACGTTTTACATTTTTTTTCAAACATTTTTTACCATTCTATTCATCCACAAAAAAGTTTTTGCATAATTTGAAATTTTCTGACACAAATATTTGTGCTAGTTTGCCTGCTATAATCTGGATTTTATTTTCTCATTATGACTTGTTTTCCTGGCTTTTCTGATTTCATTATGTGGGAAGTTGCTTTTCTTTTATCATTATTATTACTTTTTTTTTTAATTACAGCGTTTTAATCAAGAGGTCTAAGGGCCTAATACTCTGCTGACATATAATCTGACGACCATCGCCAGGAAATAACTTCCTGAAATTATTTCTCTCCGTGACTCTGACAAATTAATGAAGTTCATCCATACTATGTAACATCAAACTTTCCAACAATACATGTTTGTGATGCACTGTATATTTGGTATCATTCACCTTACTCTTTATCAACCTGTTGAATTTTGTGTCCCTTTCTTGGGTGCTTAATGACCTCGACTCAGCATCATAGAATTTTGTCCGTATTATGTTTCTGTGATTGTATATTGATGTACATGTAAAAACACAAGGTGTTATGACCGACACAAAAAAGAAAAAAAAAATGAAATGCACTCCCTGCATGACCTTGAAAAAGTAGGTCAGGTCATCCTCCACATTACACAATATCAATCTTCATACCTAACAAAACATTTGTGGTATATTTGGTATTGTCAGCCTTATTCTTTCTCAACATGTAAAATTTTGTGTCCTTTATAGACTTGCACAAGTCCCTGGTGCATGTCCCTATTTTCCCATCTCGCGGTCCCACCCAGAAGTGCGATACATTTTCCCCTCCACAAAGTTAACTAAATAATATTATGCCAACTACACGGTGTTATTAAGTTGGTCCTACTGTTATTTTTTTTTAACTGGTCCAAACTGCCGCCGTGTCGGTTTCAACAGTAGCAGCTATTGAGTCCTGGTCAGTTCTAATCCCATTATCATAGCGAGTGGAAAGTGGTCTTCGATGAATGCATGGCTAGTCACTGGCCACTCAAGCGAGACAAAGCTGACCGTCTCCCTCCGGCTGCCGACACCAGGGACTTGTCAAACTTGCACAAGCCCACTCTGGACTACCATCAATTCGGTGGGAGTGAAGTCACAACATCCGGGGTTTCGCGGGATCTTAGAAGTCAAATCAGTGCCACAACTTTTTTATTTTTGCATTAATGCAAAATGATCCCGGTCATGATTTAAGTTTTGTTGAGTAAGACCTCTACATTTCTATGTGGCTCTTTTGTCAATTTAAGCAAAAACTCTTGCCCTCCACCCTAACAAAGGAAATATATTGATCTCAATCGGGATTTGATCAAACTAAGCGGTCAAACCTGTGTGAATACAATTGCATGGGTACCAGTCCGCGCATTTTTCTTGGTTAGCGTCACGAACGATGGTTCCTCTTTTATTTTTTTCTAAAGATCGGTTGTGTTATAATTGCCATTAAATTATAGTGGTAGAGCTTGTTGCTGCAGTAAATAGTCCATAAACACACTTTATCGCAGTTACTGACAAACTGTCAACATGATAAACACAAGCGGCAGCGGTATTTTCACCCGAGCCATGTTTACCTGCGGCTGGCATATTTTACTCTCTTTCCGTGAAAAAATTGGACCCTCTGCTCTATTGTACGCAAAGACTGGTAGAGTGGTAGTATATGTTATCATTGTGACCAATTTACAGCGTTAAATTTTGTTTCTTGCTTTAATAAATTGTCCGTAATCGTCACTTGTGTTCACACAAATGTCACCCATCTTTCAAGCCAGACTTCACAACAGGAGGCAGCGAGTTCTACCAAACGAAACAGCGGTAGAAAAACTTTTTGATTAGACAGCGAAAATCATGGGATCGATTCTGGGCCCCTGTAGTTTCCAACTAAAATAACGACCCATCTGTTTGAAATAGAAGCAGTTTTGAAGGTGTTCCCGCTAAAATACTTTTGTTTCAGCCAATGGGAGAGCTTGTTGTTAAAATAGACAAGGTTCTGAGCATTCTAACAATATAAACAACATGGCACGAAGACAAAAAAAAAAAAAGATCGAGATAGAGACGATGAAATCACCCTATTTTTGCGCAGTTTTGCAAAGTTACATCATTCAAATTGTCACAAGCAACGGCTCGATCATTGATTTAAATCATCGTAGAAGGAAAATATTCTTTTTAACGCAAAATCGAAATAGCCATCGGCAAGAACTGACTTTTCTCTACAATAATATGTGCGTGCTTGCATGTAAATAAACAACAGTCAACACAAGGAATTTGAGACGGCCTTGAATCGGTCATGTGCTTGACTGCTCATGAATAATTCATAGCAGCGACAAGCCGGCAAGTTTTACAAGTCTCACTGGACGCCCTCCACCTGACGCGGTGCACTGCAATTAATCCTTCATTACAAAGTAGCTCAATTAACAGCTTCTGAAGAGGACTGCGTTATGACCGCTCGCTTGTCTGTGTGATAAGAAACACAGTGCAGACCGCCCAACGCTAATCATCTGGAGTCAATGTTATCTGGTTATATACACGTTCCACACCAATCAGCTAGGTAACTTGAAGGGCCTACCTGTATTGTAACAGAATAAGGCTACGACGTGCGTTTACTTAAAATTTAATTTGGCAACAAATTTGATTTTAAATAAAATACGGAAGACAGTCCAGTGAGACTTGAGCAAGTCTATGTCCTTTACTACAGTGCTTAATGACCTTGAAAAATAGGTCAAGGTCACTCATAATTGTATTAAATTTGACTATTGGCCTAATGCATAAATGGTATACATTTTGTTGTCCCATCTCAATTTGTTACCACAAAAATAAATTTATTCTATGTTTGAGGGTGAAATTTCATTTTCTAGATTGAAATTCAAAGTTGTAACTCACTGTAGATCACAACCTAAACATTGTTACAAATAAATTGTGATGCGCCAGCATCAGTGACGCATTGCATGAACACGTAGACAAAAATCAAATGCACGCAGGGGTGGATGTTTGATTTACACATGATGTGGAATAACTACGATGAATGAAAACAAACACGGCATACCAGGTCGGCGTTGAAAGTAGGCCTAGGGCATATTTCTTGCGATGAATACACAATTAAACATAGAATAAGCAAAATCCTTCCTGCCTAAGGATTCTGTATGTAATGTATTTTTGATACCTGCAATAGTTGTTCAAATTAATACCACCAGTGTTACTACATGTACCACCCGGATCCACATGACATAGGAATCTTGCCAGTTTGAAATTCCTATACTGGTACACAAACATATGTCTACAACTGCAGATATGATGACCGGCACAATGAAATTTTACTGAACTCCATTCCCACTGAGCTTGAGAAAGTAGGTCAAGGTCATCCACATTATGCAATGTCCAACTTCTACACAGGATACACATATGCCAAGCTAAAAGCCTAACATGAGTCTTTGCCAATATCAAATCACACAGTCACTGGCCAGATGCTGTGACGAGTGTATTATACGCAATTGTCATTGTAGTAAATCACATCGTGTGCACTGACTGACCCCTCAGGCCGGCCAGGTCATATTTTGGCAGCACTTGAAAGATTCTGGAGTGGACAACAGCCACATAAACATGTCACATTAGCAGACTCACTGGCACTCCTTCTCAGATCTTCTACCCAATGAGCAGCTCTAATCACTTTATGACTGAACAACAATGACTGCATGCGATCTCTTTTGTTTTGTATAGTGTCCCAGGAACTACGTTCTATAGCTGTCACAAACAAAAATCCAGACCGGTTTTGAGCACTATCAGTGTTTTGTTTTGTTGTTTCTGTTCAGACTTCAACAGAAGACATAGACGTGATGAATGGGCAAGCTTGAGGTGGGTCACCATTTCATTATATTTGAAGTTCACCGTAAATTATGCAACAATATTTAAAGTATATTAACCTTTTCCCGCGAATCCTTTGCTGCTCAAATCGCCCAAAAGTGCCCAGCTATAAGTTTTTGGCTGCTTTTATATTTTTTGCTTATTTCCATGTTAACAGAATTTTTTTTTTTTTTTTTTTTTACTGTGAATTGTAGAAAAGAGTTGTCAGGATGGCATGCCGTGGGTCAACAGCTTGCCCTAGCATCGGCTGGGTGCCTAAATGCACCCAACCCACGCCCAGGAAAGTCATTGACCCGGGAAACATGAAAGCGCTTAATTTGTCAAATCCTGTTGGTGATAACATGTTGGTTGCTTCAGTGTTTTAAATAATTTCAACAGTAATAAAAAAAAAAAAAAAAAAAAAGAGAGAGAAAATAAAAAACTTAATTGAGACTTGCGGATAAGACCTGTTCAGACAGCGCCTGACACCAACAGCTAACTTTGGCATGGGTTGAGAGCTGGAAACCCAGGCAAAGGAAACTTGCTGACTGAGTCTTAATCCCAGGGGAAAGGGTTAAACTTTCCGTCTCTCACACATGTACATGCATTGACATTAATCCATTCCTGGTCACAGTACGACTGAGTCAATAGCTTTCCTTGGTGCAGGTTGGGCACATTGCGCCCAACCTGCACCAATGAAAGCTATTGACCTAGGGCGTGCCATCAAAAATGGTCTTACATACAAATCCCAGCAAAAATATTTCCTATTAACGAGAAATTTCAGTCAAAATGTTAAAGGCAGATGACAATTTAAATGTGGGCAATTTAAGCAAAAGATTTAAATAGAGAGAAACTGTAGTCTTCCTTTTTTTTATTACTATACTATTATAGATGTTTTGAGAGGTCAGTGTAATGAGAAACCTCCAGCCTTTTAAGACCACATTTACCAGGTCCTGAGTGTCATATTTTACACCTCATCCTTTGCCTACATTAAAAGACCTGTAACCTGCTTCATGTGATTTGACCGAACATCCTGTATCTGCCATTATACATATACGGCTACTTATCCTTTTTGTTTGTTTTGTTTTTTCCAAATTCCTTCCATAATACCACCAGGACAATGTAAAACTATAACTTGTTACTATATTTCATTAATGTATCAAAACTATACTATAGTACAAGTTCCATATCATTTGTTATATTTTTAAAACTATACAGACTTCTTTATTATAATTACCTTGTACATATCCATGAAATTTTACTTCCAATAACACCTCAACTACACTGTACCTCCCCCCCCCCCAAAAAAAACAAACAAACAAACAAGAAAAACACAAAAACAAAATAAAATAGAAGTAAAAATGAATATAAACATGTACATCTCTTATCTGGCCAAATGCAGACCTGAGACTTGACTCCATCCTCATAGTTATATTACATACCACAACTCTGGTGTCACAATTTGCCATCCAGACTACGGCACATGTACTCATACAAACACACTGTTTTAGCAAGTTCATTTAACACATTAAAGTTTTATGGATGGTCGCTTCACTTACAAGCTTTTTTTCTAATTCTCAAGAGTTGCTAGCCAAGGAATACAAGGCACTGGATGGAATAGCAAACCCTCACGACTGGTAAGACAAATTTTCTTCAGGGATCAGTCATATTTTTGTTAATTGGAATTGGGGGGGGGGGGGGGGCAGATGCCCCTGTACATTCCTATGGTACAATAATGTACATTAGGACCCCAATCCATGGGTGTTTTAATGTGATTGCAGCTGACCTAGACATTCAACCCAACATAAGTCCCACCCTTGTCTTGTGGTTTGGCAGAAGTGCTGAAAATTTCAAACACACGCAAAAATTCATAAAAAAAAAAAGAAAAAGAAAAATCGCAGCACCACCTGTTGAACAAAGTCAGGTCTAGGAGTGTCCAGAGTTGTCCTTGTAGTATTTCAAAACTACTGTGAAAGCACTTTCAGAGAAGACGTCAGAAACTTTTTGTGGAAAAATAAAAAAGGAACCAATAAATCAGGAAACAAAAAACAAAAAAACTGAAGCATAAACATTTGAATACACTTGGAAGAGACCCACTCAAGGTGCATCCTCATCAAGTTTAAAGAGCATCTGGCCAATGTTATTGTGGAAAAGAAGTAAACACATGATTTGCGGGCGATGGGCGATGGATGACTGAACATACTGTGAACTCAGCTGACTGACAAGTCAGCTGAGGTAATGAGGAAAGTGTTGACCCCTCCCTCAGGATTCATCATACAAAAATGTACCAACAGGAAGCAATACGCAGATAGAACAAACAGAGTCGTCACATTTGGCATTTACAGCTTTTTATGACCCCCCTGTGGATCCTCCGCCCCCTCAATTGACTCAAGTGTCCTCGTTCAATGACTGACACCGGCTGGTCGGGAAAGCCATTTATAAATTCATGATGATATTTTTGTTCTGCACGAGGAGGTGACCTCCCATGACGGTGCATGTAGCTCTGATTTAGTGACGGAACCTTAATTTCAAATTATTAAAAAAAATTTCATGAAACCAAAATGGTAACTTTTTGGGCATCTTCCTGAAACTAATGATAGCACTAGTGTTTGGGGGGGGGGGGGCATACTGATTTATCAAGAACTTTAAGCATAGTATAACTACATGCATAGCCCTCACCACCATATAATCGATAATTACTGGTGGTTTACAAGTCATAAATTATAAGTGTAAACATTTTTACTGTGGGCAGAATGCTCAATGACCCTCAGGTAATGAATGCTGAACATTGATGGTGTTTGTGTAGAATTTCTTTTGTGACAGTTACATTTCTTTGCACGTATTTACCGTGCTTATAACAGACGTATTTGACAAATATACACTGCATGCAACATACCAAATTATGACTTCAATTTACCTTAAAATCAACAACTTTAAATTGAGATTAATTGAAATTCAACACGAATCAGATTGCACTTCATAAATTAGTCGTCCTGGTCTGACAATAACTGCACAAATGACAAATTACATGAACTTATGGGGTTAACTCATGGGGTTCCCTGGATTTAAAATGTAAGCATTCCTTGCGACTTTTCAACATCAGAGCAAATCAAAGACAGGTAGGTGTACACAGTTAACTTCTAGCTTGCTAAACGCATGTCAAACGATTTTAAGCATAGTTCTCTCTCCATTGTATTCTCAGTTGATCAGCTGATGGATTACAAAAGCTTATGAAAAATGTATTTATATATACATACAGATGTACATTATACATTATCCATTATATATATACACACATATATATATGTATATACAGTAGTCCTTCTTGAGACCACTCCATTGACAGACCACCTGCCTTTTAAGACCAGTCACCAGGTTCCTACATTTCTTTTCCATGTTATTTTACCTCTAATGAGAGACCACCTGCTCAATGTGACCACTTTAAAATGTGCCATAGAGGCGGTCTCTCAAAAGAGAGACATATACATATATATATATATATATATATATGTATGCAGTAGTCCCTCCTTTGATAAAACAGCTCTATTGAGAGACCTCCTGCTGCATGGGACCACTTTTGAACCCAGCCAATGAGGGTGTCACAAAAAGACGGCATGCTCCATGCACAAAAAATTGTAGAACGTCATTTGGTCACATCCCCACATATGATGATTAAAAGCAAACACTTTGACGATCCAAAATGTGTTTATGGCCATGCATCTCTTGAAATCCCACGCATTTGACCTGAGTCACTGATATTGTTATCTCTACGTGGATCTTTCCACCAACACTTTGTTGACCTCATTTAAGCACAACACTCAGAGGACAGGCGGGGACAACCTTGGAACTACTCATGTGTACAATGCATTTAATAGGTGCCCAGTTTAATGAGTATCCAGTCTCCTGGAGGTCTTCATTTGCATCACCGTCAATCAATCAGAAACGTATTTGTGAAAATAAAATTAACTTTACCTCAATAATGTAAAATATCCACATCAATTTAATGCTTAACGCAGAGCATAAATCTATTTGTGAAATGCAAGGCCACGGGAGTCATACATACAACCTGAGCCTCTTTGCATCATCGTACATGTATGGGTACAGAAACAGGTCATTTTCTAACAAGTTACTTTTGCTTGCTAGGTATAAAATGGTATTACATAGAACCCGTGCTGACAGAACAAAAATCATCTCGCGAACCTGAATTCATTCGGTGTCTTCAGTGAGGTAATTTTGCATCTCTCGTGAATGTACTTATTTTCATGTGTATAAATTTTCATGCTTTTTTTTTTTTCTTTTCATTTTACGCATTTAACTGTTATGATTTTGGCCATATTTCCTATGAAACCTATATTACAATAATATTTAACTATCTTTGTACTTTCAGAGTTTTCTGCCATCGACAAAACAAGTGCCAAATACCCTGGAATTTGATTAATTGACAGCAGTTGACCAAATTTAACATAAAATATCTGAGAGGGTACTGGCCCTCTTTTATTGCATCGGACCAATTCTGATAAATTTGTATATTGCTTTCCCTTACAGTAACATGTTCAACCTAAGCAGCCCTGCCCCTCCGGACCAGGAGTTGTCACCATCGAGCCCTGCAGTGGTCGTTATACTTGCTATATACTTTGCTGTGTTTACCGCCGTTGGCACTGTGGGTAACCTGCTGGTCGTGATCGGCATTGCCTTCTCCCCAAAGCTCTGGACGTCGTCCAACTTTTACATCCTGAACATGTGCGTGACAGACTTCTTGTTCTGCTCGTTATCAGGACCGTTCCACGTTCTGGTTGGGTTGGGAGTCTTGGATCAAGTGGTGTGTGTGGTGATGGCCACTATCACCAGTCTCATCATGTGCACGTCCTTCTTTAGCCTGGCAGCCGTGGCGCTCAACAGATACCTCATCATCAAGCTGAGCCCCGACAAATATCGGAAGCTGTACTCTTGGAAGCGTATATCTCTCTCCATAGTGATACTCTGGATTTTAAGTCTGTTGTGTACCGTCCCTAGTATCGTCATTGGCCAAGGACAACTGGATTACGGCAACGACACAAAAATATGCATTCTATTGGGAGACGACAACGAACAACACAATCATATCCACCGGTTTGTCTTGTCTCTTGTTATGGGGATTCCCATCTCTCTTGTCATTTTCTTTTCCTATTATGGTATTTGGAGAATTTTCCGAAACAGTGTTCAGAACATGCAAAATCAAGATGCACTGAAACGAGACACTTATCGGCTCACACGGAATCTATTTGTTGTGACCATACTGTTTTCGGTGTGCTGGCTACCCGGGGTTGTCCTGTTTATTGTGGACTTTCATTACAATTTCCCCGTAGAGGTATATCAAGTGGTCTCCCTGCTGGCATACAGCCATTCTTTTATCAACCCCATCGTCTACGCAGCCCTCAACAGGAGCCTTACCAGTGTCTATAGGAACACAGTCAAGACCTTAAGAAATAGCTGTCGCCGCACAAAACCAAGGAAGGACAGTGACATGTCCCAACAAAATCACAGCAAAAAGAATATGAATTTAAATATACCTGCTACAGTAAAAACTTCTGAAAATGTAGTGAAATCCGTTGTTGATTAGTAAAACTGTTTTTTTTTTTTCTTTTTTTCGGGGGGGTTAATGATTTTATTTTGCAATGAAATTAATTTGCATCCCTAACTTCCCAAATATGTATGTAGCTTTTACTCTGCATACCTTATCTAGAAACATTTTCTACTTTTGGGTCAGTTAATTCTTCCATGAAAAGTTAATTTCACACAAGTGACCCTGTGACCTTGAGAATTAGGCCACAGTAACCCAAACAGGACCCCAACCTAAGTCTCACCCAGATACATAATCCTAACTAATTTCACCAAGTGTCGTACAGAAACCAATTTCAGGCAAGTGACCCTGTGACCTTGATAATTAGGTCAAGGTGACCTGGACACAATCCCAGCCTACATCCCACCAGATTCATGGTACCACAAAGTTTCACCAAAGTTTGCAAAGTTTCTCAGCACTTATCGCACGGACCCTAATTTCACACATGTAGAGACCCTGTCACCTTCAGTTAGGTCTACGTCACCAAGATACAATTCCGAAATGGGTCTTACCTGTAGATACATACTCCTACCAAGTTTCACAAGGTGGCATCGAGTCCCTCAAGGCTTATCATCCAGAAACCAAACGGACTTCAGAGCAAGAACGACAAGCAGTAGCAGAAGTAGTAGATACCGGCACAAAGACAATAGGTCTCCTTGGTTCCGCCAGGAGACACATTTATTTTTTAAGTACTTGGACTAAGTCTCGATCCAAGAAGCATGGGTTAAGCAAGATAAATTTAACTGAAAAGACCGTCTGCATGCACGAGCATCCAAAATACGACGCAAGACACTGCACGATGCCAACTGAAAGTACTTTCAGCAGGTAGGGGGCGGGTACTCTGCCACCCTTTATACCTGTCATCACTTTTTTAATATGATATTTACAATTTCTCATGTGTGGCTATTTGTGCACACAGCTATATTATGTTGCTAAATCTTATTTAAAACTATGTGATATGTTAACATACAATGTATGCTCAACTGAACGCTGATATTTGCATACCCCTGCATAATAATAAAGTGTTAGCTCCAAGACAGTTTTGGGGCCAAGTCATGTGCCAGCGGAATAAAATTTATGTGCAAATTCAACTGTCACGTCATTGATGTACATCTACACTGAGACTGGGGGTAGCTGCCCACTCACAGTTTTGTTCGACCTCGGATCTTGCATCTCCCAAGTTCATATGTGTATCCATGCAAACTCAATACTTTCTAACATTAGCCAAAAAAAAGCGTTCAGTGAACAGATTACCCTCGGTGACCACAATCTATTTTTCCTCAATTCTGCATTTTTTTTTTGAGACTTTGCAGTAGAACACTTTACATACAATTTCCATACTGTTGTTTATGAAATGAAAGAGTAATTTTGGATGTGTTCTTGGGGTAAGTTTTGGTGACGGAGACCACTGTACTTTGCATCACTCAGACGACCTTCAAATAAATGCATCTTAAGTTTCATAACTTTTTTCTTTCTTTTTTTTCTTTTTTTTTTAAAGTTTCATAACAAGTTTAAAAATAATAAGAGGAAGCTGATTTTCCTTAGAATTGTGGTCCACTATAATGTGCATCTCTGATAAAAATTTGGTGAAGTTGCAATGCATCATTGTCGAGATATTATGGTAATGTTGTCCCCTTTTCCACCACTCTGGTAGGCTTGAAATAAGTACTTAAAAGTTTCATTAAAAAAATACAAATACAAGAAAGAAGCTGGTTTTAAATAGGAACCTGGTCCATCATAAGATGCATCTCTGTCAAAAATTTGGGACAGCTATGGTAAATATTTTTTTGAGATATTCTGGTAACTTTGTCAGGGTTGACGCCTGACTCAGACAGCGGTCAAATAAATACATGAAAAGTTTCATAAAAAGTTTTGAAATAATCAGAGGAAGCTGGTTTTCATTAGGTACCTAGTCCATCATAAGATACATCTCTGACAAAAATATGGTAAAGCTGTGGACAATCTTTGTTGAGATATCGTGGTAACATCCTCAGGATTGATGCCACTAAGACAGCCTTCAACTAAAATACATAAAAAGTTTCCTAAAAAGGTTAAAAATAATCAAAGAAAGCTGGTTTTAACAACGAACCGGGTCCATCATAAGGTCCTTCTGTGATAAAAATTTGGTACAACTACAGTGAATATTTTTTGAGATATAGCAGCAACATTGATGAAACGGACAGACGTCTCTAGTATATGTTACACTTATGTACTATGTACTGGTGACAGACGACACAGGGGTCGGCGATACACGCCGGCACTTTTTGTGCTGAGGTTAAAAAGAGTGCTCTTAAGTGAGATGGACCAAGATCATGTCAAGGGGATGGTCTCGGCTCACTCGTCATTCCCCAAATACAAACAGCTTTTGGGTCTGGTTTGTCTCCCTCACTTTATGGTGTGCACACAATGTGGCCTCGATACTGTACGTGTTCCTGGTCATTATAAAGCTGGTACCTTTATTCAGAGCGTAACAGTATGATGGATCATTTGATGGTAAATATGAGTTTGATCCAGTTTGCACGGCGTTTTATATTTGAACAAGTCAGACTGTATGACAGATTGTTCCAACGATGCAATCCCGGGTCGATCTTTCAGGCATGATCTCTACTGTTTGAGTGTGAAAGTACCCCTAATTACAGGAATCTGCTCACTGACAGAGGATAAAGATAACATTAACATTTAGCAGATCACATCTGATAAAACGTCAAAATATATGTGTCAGTTGTATGGTCAAACACACAATTTCATGTGCTTACAACTTTTGAACCTGTGACCCCTCCTCCTCCCGTGCTCCCAAAATACAATGTCACAATATCATTTATGGCATGCACAAAGCCGGCAGGGATGAGTGGTACGAATCTCGCGTGCCAGAGCCATGCATACCATCACAATTTTATCTCATATTAAGAGAAAATAAATAAACAGTGTTGAATACTTCGGGGGATGTCTTGTTTTCTTTGAAGTATTGTGAGGCATCAATGCTTTTCTTTTCAATGCCAAATCTCCCTCATCGGTAGGGCAGCACTTATTCGCCATTGCAAACATTCGTTGTCTGCTTCAAAGTGAAAAGAGGCTACCACCCTGTACATTTTTAAGCTCCGCCTACCATGGTATACAAATTTTGCAGGGTGCCTATAGGCCCACCTATAGTGATTTAATAAAATAGAAACGTTAATTCCAAAGCTCATATTACAGTGGAGAACATAGATTAATTAATCCTGCAAGTTTAGATCAAACACCAGGAAAGATGATTTGCTCCATAGCAAATCAGTGTGTGTGTCTTCAAAGCATATTGGTATGGCAATGTATAAATATTCCATAACACAGGAGTAGAAGTTGGAATGGCATCTCTATCTATTATAGCTTTGAAGTTATTCAAGATTTTTAAAATTTCTAATGGTGCTATTTAGCATAATTTAAATTGCTACAACTTTTATTTTTAATTCATAAGATGCGCAATGGTCAACAACCCCCCAGCAGAAGTTGGAATGACATCTCTATCTATTATGGTGTTGAAGATATTCAAGATTGAAAATTTCAAATGCCCCTAATTTGCATAATTTTAAACATCTTCATTTCTGTGTATAAAACAGTCAAACTCCTTGTATGGAGGTACAATCATGCCAAGTTTGGAGTTTCTATGTATATCTATGTACAATAGTGTCCGAGAAAAGTGTCGGACAAATTTGCTGGTAAAGAAGAAAGAAGAAAGAAGAAAGAAAGAAAGACACAAACAGGAAAAGAAGATTTGCTTGAAAGCAAATCTGTCTGTGTGCCTTCAAGGGTTGTAAATATTAAATGCTACAACTTTTATCCTTTGGTACTTCACATTCCATTAAGCTTATGGCTGGATGCAAATTTCAAAAGTTCAAATGACCTTGACCTTTGACCTTTACAGGCCACATGTAAATTACACAGTGTTACAATACCCACAATTTAAGCCCAACATGGACGAAATCAGAGTAAAATTGACCAAGTTATGGCAAGATGAACCTTTCAAAGGGCCAAATGACCCTGACCTTTGCCTTTTTGAGGTTACATGTTCTTATAAAAATGTCCAGTGTAGCAATACCTACAATTTGAGTCCAACATGATTCGAATTGGATGGAGATTGGCCAAGTTATGACTGGATGAAACTTTCAAAGGTCCACATGACCTTGACCTTTGAACTTTAGAGGTCACATGTGAATTAAGAAAAATGTGCAGGGTTACAACAGCTACAATTTGAGCCCAACATGATCAAAATTGGATAAAAATTGACCAAGTTATGGCTAGAAGAAAGCCACCGACGAAAGTGGCCTTTGACCTTGAAATGACCTTTGACCTTGAGATGACCTCTACCTGAAGTGAACCTTGACCTCAAAAATGCATTTTGGCTTAAAATTGACCTTTGACCTTGACATGACCATGACATTTGACATGACCTTTACCTTGCTATGATCGAACTCCTATACACAAGGAACCACATCTACTATAGTATATAAGATATTGAACAGTTAAAACTTTAATTAGCTCTCATTTGCATAATTTTGAAAAGCATGACCTCTCATTATAAAAAGGCCAGACTTTATCCATAGAAGTATAATTGTGCCAAGCTTGCAGTTTCTACATATAATACTTTTCAAATGAAATGTCGAACAAATTTGCGAAGGAAGGAAGGAAGGAAGGAAGGAAGAATTCCTAGAAAAACAGAAAAGTGTGTGTTGACACACACACTTCAATTAGGCCATCGATTCAGAAATTCAGGCCCAAAGGCACATCGACTTTCATTGTAAGATTAAATTCAGGATCAGGTTAAACTCTGTGAATAAGGCCCCTGGACTATTATATTCTATGTAACTACATGAATGCTGGCACTTGAATGAAAGGTGATTTTACATGGAACATGAATCTATCACCCTTACTGTAATTCAGAACAGTTACTATTAAGTAGCTCAACCTGAGTCGCAGTTGGCACTGGAAGAGTTAAATTGTCCTGCCCTCTTCAAAAGCTGCAGAGACCATTGCACAGCTTAGACAGAAAATTTTACTATGTGCTAATCCAAGCATGATTTACTTACATTTCTCAGAAGACATCATTTTATGTGTTTTTCTTTCTGCAAAGAGGCAGACCACCAAAGCCCGACTATCACATGTCTTACCTGAAAAGACAAAAAGTATAACATTACAAGACATACCTCAATTGGACACATGATAGTAACTCTTTCAGTGCTAAATTGGACAGTAGCTCAGTAACATTTCTTGGTGTCATTTGGGTGCATTGAAGGGATGCTAGGGACAGTTGTTGCCTTGAAGCATTCTTGTCCCTCAGGAAGCACAGGCATGACCCTATTGGAATGAAAAGTCCTTTTATGAGGAATATGAACTTGGAATCTGTATCAATAGCTCAACACAGTGGAACCTCATTAATACGGACTTCATTAATCTGCATGTCTCATTAATCTGAACACTTCTGAAACAGAATCGTTCATTTCAAGTAATAGTGATTCACTAATCCAGATGCTTCATTAATCTGAACAGTTCACTAGGGTACAAAGGTGTTCAGATTAACGAGGTTCCACTGTAGTTCACTTGTTTTGTCTCAGTCAATGTACAGTCCTGTACCATGTGCCCCTTTTTTTTCTTTATTATATATATATATATATATATATATATATATGGTGAAACCTGTTTGAGACCACTGTGAGGAAAGACCACTTGCCTTTTCAGACCATGTTTACCATGTCATTTTTGCCATCTTTCTCATTTTATTGCACCTCTATTGAGACCATCTGCCTTATGTGACCACTTTTTGGCCTGCTCTAGGGGCGGTCCCTCAAAACAGGTTTTACTGTACATATATTATACCATATACATTGTAGTGTTTACATAATACTGCACATCACAACTACTTAAAGACTTCAATATTTTTCTCATGCACCTGCCATGAAGGACCACCTGCTAGGAGACCACTTGTATTAGCACACGGGATGTCTTTAACAGCAGGTATCATCATATGATGTCATCACTTGCTTAATTAACAGAGCATTTAAAATCTGTGATCTGAATTATTGAATTTTTAAGCTGGTCGTCCACCATAAAAGCAACCTGATCGGAGCACAGGCACTTATTATAGAGCATATTGTAGTTGAGCACATGTTGTTCCCTCATTTGTCTTACAGTTCTCACTTTTTGTAAGCAGATGATGATTTTGCATGTTTCTATAATGTATGTTCTATCAATTAAGCTTCCACTTAATTTTAAAACAAACAGTTCACCGGCCCACATCTGTATATGTACAAAAGATGGTTGAACATTTCAAGATCTATTTCTATGTCATAATGATTTCTGAAATGCTATGGTCACTCTATCCATACACCGCCATCATTACAATGCCAGTTTTCAAACAGTCAGTATTCCTGGACTCTGCATTCATGGGTTCATCATTTGTGCACCAGGTGGCTACAGCTAGTGCAAGTAGCCACATCATTCTGACTGCTCAAGACAAGGTTCTTGCAGCCCACCAGTCCAGATCAACAAGATGAACACAAACTGGCTCTATCAGTGCACACGTGATGGTATTTGGATTCTTTGTCATCAAATGAAACGCAGTCTTTCATATCAATGCTGGATGAGCTTATAATGGACTTACATTCTGCAACATACCACACGTTTTTTTATACACACAGCCCTCAGTGTGCAATACTGGGCCCTCGATAGTGTCTAAGCCATGATCATTACACGCAAGGATTTCTTTAACGTATTATACAGAGAAAGAACCACACAGATCCCTGTCACCTCAAAATGACTGCCCTGTAACTCTCTCTTGATGAAAGACCACTTGCAGAAATAATTAATGCAACTGCTTGGAGTATGTAGCTGATTTGAATTTACTAACTACAGTAACTGTAAATTGCTTTAATTTCACTGCAGTCTCCCCCCCCCCCCCCCGCCCTAATTTTGATGATGGCACAAAACCATGAAAATGAAAAACACTGTGAAACAGTTTTTTTAAAACTGTATGAACAGGAACTAATTATGTCCAAAATAGTGAAATTGAAACTACAGTGAAATGTTAAAAATACAAAAAAATGTAAAATTTTAAACACGTGAAAATATAGCAATTTACAGTAGAGTGGTACCTGCTGTATGCAACCACTAACGTGAGCAGCCACATTGCTTTTTGTGGTCACTAGGCTCAGACATAGGAGTCAATTTCTTTGTAAAATTTACCTGTGGTGACAGGCCACCTGCTGTACATGGCCACTTTTTCCTAGAAGAAGAGGTGCATGGCCACATACAGCAGGTACGACTGTATTGGACTTTTCCTGTGCTAACTCCCTAACAGAAGTCTTGCCGACTTTATTATGAATTTGCAATTTCAGATTCAAATTTATCATGGAAGACCTTTATTTCAAACTGCTCCTGGTTAACATATAAGATTGAGTCAATAGCTTTTCTTGGCTTGGGTAGGGCCGATTGTACCCAAACCCATGCCAAGGAAAGCTCCAGGTCAACATTTTTCCTTGGTGTGCTTTGTACAAAATGTGCCTAAGGGACACCGAAGAAAGCTGTTGACTTAGTCTCCAACAGTGGTCCCCCTCTAATAAGGACCCCCTCAAGAAATGTCACCCTCTCTGCAAAGGCTACTTCTCCATGTCATTTAAGTGGTATTTCTGTTGTATTGCCGTTCTCAATTAGAGAGGCCGCCCTTCGAATGTGGCCACTTTTTGGTTGCATTTGGGATGGCCTTATTAGAGGGGCCACTGTAATTCTTATAAATGGACCACCAGATTGTCCTGGGAGACTAAAATTTAATGATCTTCTCAATGGTGGTGGTCTTATTCATACTCAATCGACACATGTATATGAACGCGTATTCTTTCTCGGTATATGTACATATGTAAAGTCAGATTATACTGGGTCAATGTTTGCTGGGAAAAAATAGAGGTTAAATAAAAGGTGAACAAATATAAAACATGAAGAAAATATATGATCTATTAAGCTGACATCAAGTATTTAAATAAGCAGAAATGAGCTAAATATCTGAAATTTTGCATGCCTCTGAAAACATAGCAGGAGCTTCTGTCCATATACACTGTACATTACTTCACTTGTTACTTCCGTAGCAGTTTCATATAAAAAATTCCTGCTCATATTAACTGTCCTGGTTAGAGACAAGCAAATATGCCTCACACCTGTGCATACTGAGGCTTGGAGACAGGTTCTGATGGAACCCACCCAAGGAACCTGATAGTCCAAAACAAACTTTCTGTTGAATGAGCCATGGTAAAGATTGAAACTCCTCGAAATTTCCCTATCAAACTTTGAATCAGCATCCATGTTGGCTAGAATTCCACCAAATTTTGCATCTACTTTTAGTGATAAAGACTTGATTTCTGGCAGAAAATGGCACTTTTTAAGGTCGACTTATTTCTTTGAATCTCTACATGTTCTTCTTTTCTGGTCTTCAGTTGACATCTTAATGTGATTGTATTACATGTAGTCACTCACTGAAACAGAGCAATCCGTGCTTTCTTCTACACCCTTGATGTCTGTATGGCAAAGTGACCGTGATGGGTATCAATAATTAAGGTCAATGGGTATCAGATGTAAAGCCCCTTGAACCTATAATCAACATAGTTTATCATTTGACCTGCCAACTTTCATTTTTTTATGATGCTCACTATGTAAATACAGGCCTTCACATCTAAAAATTGTTGGTGAGCTGAAAAAAGTTCACCTAAAATCATTCTAAGTGAGCTGTAGGGGAGCTATTGCTATAGTCAGAGTACTTAAATGCAAGATTGACGAGTGCTTTTAAGAGCTCACCTCAATTATTTTAGGCGAGCTCTTAAGGTGAGTGAAAAATCACACTCCTCAAACATGAAGGCCTGTAAATACATGTATACATCTGCATATTCCTTGGACGTTAAGTGCCAAATTGTATTTTTCTGACACTTCTACCCTTATTTACCTCACAGTGTCAAAATTGTCCTGCAACGCCCCCATATCATCAATACCTGAGGTCTATAAATTCAGCCAAATTCCATAATTCCCCTGTTCTTATCCTGTAATGGGGCCCTTGGGAGGGTAATAAAGGTATATGTTGTGGCTATCAAGTCTGCTTTCCACATCACATAGTAACGCATTACATTTATAGAAAAACAGACCAATTCATCCGTGCATGGCTGTGTTGGGTGGTTATGCTTTTATTATTTCTGGCCTCTTTTGTGCTTAAAAAACTATCGTTTATTGTCTACTTAAACAGAATATTCCATTGACACATTTGCAGATAAATATAAACCATCGTTCGTGTGTGTTTCTGGTCGACTCTCAGTGATTCTGCACAAGCAAGCCACACACCCGCACCTTCGCAGCTCGTGGTTTCCTATCCAGAATCATTCTGTCCTAACCAGAAACACCGCTCATGACAGTTTTGGTATAGATACCCGTCACTGCCTGTCTCTGGTATACAAGCAGACAAATATTGGAAGAATTATTTTTATTATCAATGAAACATGTTCCATCGGTACTTATTAAAAACGGGCTTTATCCGCCTGAAAGATGGTCACAGGTCTTCAGCAGATAACTATTAGAACATGTTTCGCGGCCTGAAATAACCAGATATGTATCTCTGCAGAGGCTTCTTGTTGCAGCTTAATATTCAATCAATGTTATTACACTTTACCGCTTCTTTATGTCACGTAAGATTACAAGGCTTAACATCACAAGCTTTCATGGAATCGTCATGAGAGCACAGACACTAAACACCAGGGTCACCGTGTCGGTACATCTTTGTATACAGATCTTTGGGGCCTGCTGATCAAGGGAGGATTATATGTAATTCAAATTCTTCAAAATTTGTTTATCTCTTAATGATAAACATGGAAAGTAACAGACACGGAAAGGAGTGGACATTATTTACAGATTTGTTTTATAGGTAACATGGAGGTGCCCTTAGACATTTGATTTTTTAAGTCCCACATTCGCCGCTTGATATTGTGCACGTAATCACATGGAGTGACATAAATTTTACCTGTAACATGCCAAATGTTGAGTCCAGCCACTAGGTGGCGCTCAGTTGCTTTGCACTAAACGCTAAAATGACAGCAACGGCAGATGATTCCACCGCAGAATCAACTAAGATATTAGAAGCACTAACAGTCTCTATGCTTGGAAGGCATACGGGTGGAGTGCCTTGATTCAATAGAACATGCGATAAATAAATAATCAAATGGCCCGTCCTGAAACATCGTTTTCATCACTTGAAGAGATCTGATATCACTTGCTACTGCTCGTTTGTGATATTGCATCTCCTTTCATGATAAACACATCGACATGATGGGCCTTTTGATAATCTAAATATACATAAGGCAGGAACTGACTTTAACCAAACAGCTCATGTCATAGCTTAATTACTGATCAATGAAGAGAACATGATCTTATGCCATTACCATCTTTAAAAACTCTATAAGCATTCATTATTTTACCTCCTTTACACAGGTATAAGCTATTTCAGGTTGCAAACTAAATCTTTCCACGCATATCGACAAAAATATAACTGACAGCTGTCTTTTTTTTTACCCCTCCGCAATTCCTGATAGACTCCAGGAAGCAAAAAGCTGAGCAAATTGGGTCTGGATCTGCCCATGTGATACAACGGTCTCCAACAAGCGTGAACAGATACATATCACACAGTCTGTTCTTTTATCATGTACACGTACAACAATATGTATGAAAAAATAAAAAAGTTATAAACTAGAAAAGGTGATTTGCTTCATGACATATCGAACGGAAACCAATTTCACATAATGGACCCTGTGACCTTGAGAATTCGCTCAAGGTCATCCAAATACAATCCCAAACTAGGTCTTGCCAAGATACATAATCCTACCAAGTTTCATCATATTCCATCAAGTTCTTCATGACTTATCGCACGGAAACCAATTTCACATAAGTGACCCTGTGACCTTGAGAATTTGCTCAAGGTCATCCAAATACAATCCCAACCTAGGTCTTGCCAAGATACATAATCCTACCAAGTTTCATCATATTCCATCATGTTCTTCATGACTTATCGAACGGAAACCAATGTCACATAAGTGACCCTGTGACCTTGAAAATTCGCTCAAGATCATCCAAATACAATCCCAACCTAGGTCTTGCCTAGATACATAATCCTACCAAGTTTCATCAAATTCCAATTTTTCCATCATGACTTATCGCACGGAAACCAATGTCACATGAGTGACTCTGTGACCTTGAGAATTCGCTCAAGGTCATCCAAATACGATCCCAACCTAGGTCTTGCCTAGATACATAATCCTACCAAGTTTCATCAAATTATATTCTGTTCTTCATGACTTATCGCACGGAAACCAATTTCACATAAGTGACCCTGTGACCTTGAGAATTCGCTCAAGGTCATCCAAATACAATCCCAGCCTAGGTCTTGCCTTGATACATAATCCTACCAAGTTTCATCAAATTCCATGATGTTCTTCATGACTTATTGAACGGAAACCAATGTCATATAATGTTCTTCATGACTTATCGAACGGAAACCAATGTCATATAAGTGACCCTGTGACCTTGAGAATTCGCTCAAGGTCATCCAAATACAATCTCAACCTAGGTCTTGCCTAGATACATAATCCTACCAAGTTTCATCAAATTCTGTCAAGTCCTTCAAGACTTATCGCACGGAAACCAAGTGTTGAAGAACCTGAACAACAACAACAACAGGATTAAGAAGAAGCGGAAGAAACGGGCACTAAAACAATATGTCCCCCGGCTTCCACCGGGAGACATAATTATTCAAGATTGACAATTTCCAATGGTGCTAGTTAGCATAATCAAAATGGCTGCAACTTTTGTTTTAGAGTCATTACATGCGCATTGGTCAATAAACCCCTAGAAGAAGTTGAAATGACATCTCTATCTATAACAGCTTGAAGAAATTCAAGATTTAAAATTTCAAATGCTGCTTATTAGCATATTTTATATTGCCAAAACTTTTGTTTTACATTCATTTAATGCGCAATGGTCAATAACTGTCTAGAGGAACCTGGAATGACATCTCTAACTACTACATTTTGAAGATATTCAAGACTAAAAATTTCAAATGCATTTTGAAACACTACACTTCGTTATTGTTCAACACAGTCTAAATTTCATGTATTACCCTAATTTTCATGAAGTAAAATGCTATAACTTTGGTTCTTGGTTCACTGGATGTGGCCATGTTGCAAACTTATAAAATGAAGTTTGAATGAATCTACTATCTATAATAGTTTTGAAGCTATTCAACATTTATCTTTCTGTATTTGCCTGATTTACATAAATTGGAAGCCTAGAACTTTGGTTTATGGTTCACTGGATGGGGCTTTACCACAAACCCACAAATTGAAGTATGAATGGTACCTCCATTTATAATACTTTTGAAGCTATTCAAGATTTACATTTTGCATGTTCACCTAATTTGCATAAATTAAAATCCTACAACTTTGGTTCATGCTTCATTGGATGCAGCTTTGCCAGAGACCTATAATTAGAAGTTGGGATGGTATGTCTGTGTATAATGGTTTTGGAGATATTCAACTTAAAAATTTTTCAAAGCCCCTTATACACGTAATTTGAAATTCTACAACTTATACTGTCCATTATATTGGCAGGTGTCACAAACCTACATATGCACATTGAAATATTGAGTATCTGCAATAGTTTGGAAGATATGGAACTTTTAAGATTTTAATTGCTCCTAATTTGCATACTTTTAAACATCATGACAATTTTAAATGAGATGCACAATTTCACTGGTTAGGTCAGTCACCATAGCAAGTTTGGTGGTTTTCGAAAAAATAGTGCTCGAGAAAATCTCCAGACCAACTTGGTCAGGAAAAAGAAGAGAAAGAAAGTGTTTACTTATACAGTGAAACATCTCTACAGTGGGCACTCTTGGGACCACAGAAAAGTCACCCCTGGGACGTACCAGAGAAAAGTGCCCACTCCTGAGAGGGTCAGCCCTTCTGGGCAGTGTGGATGAGTATGTGTGCATGTATGTGTACATTATTCATACATGCACATATACATGTACAGCCTATACATATTATAATTCAAGGGAAAGTGTATACATGCAATACAAAATTATCTTTCCTCCTTTAATACATAAACAAATTTTAACAGAAGCTGTCAAGAAACTACATGTACAAGTACCTGTGAACCGAGACAAGCACTATACTGTCTCAGTATTGGCTACAAAGAACAGGCTTCATCTCACTGGTTACAAGAAAACAAAGACATGAAAGTGTCCAATGAGATGACACAAATTCACACACTGTTCCAAAATTCACTACGTTGTGAAAAACAGAACTGGAAGACCATACTTTGATGGGTCTGGCCAAATAGTCTGTTTTTTACAGAGGGTACACTCAGGCTTGTTCTGCCCAGAAGTCCAGAGGCTAGCTGGTTCCCTTGGGACTGATAAGCTCAGCAGACTGACATAGCCTCAGGCAAAACCAGACCAGCTAGGATACCAGTCTCAGTCATGGTGCACCGAGAGCTCTGTGCAGCACTAGTGGGAACTATAGCCTGCCTGGTACATATGGTAACATGGAGCAGATTTGTTCTTGCATGAACAGAAAGAGATTCTCTTGTGTTTTATTGAGAGCCTCATTACACAATTGTTGGGAGTCCCTCCTCCCCCCTCCCCCACCCCAAATTTGCTACAAGACCCAAACCTTGCACACAATACACCTGGAAGCGAGGAAAGAAGGACGGAAGAAAAAGAAAAGCGTGTGTTGACCCACACCCTTTAATAAATAAATAAATAAAAATCAAAAATAAGAAAATAAATAAAATGGAAAGTGTCTGCACCATTTTTTGAATTAATGTTGAGCCCTGTTTGGACCCAGTCAACAACTTTCCTTGGTGCACTGTGGGTGCAATATGCATCAACTGCACTGAGCAGAGTTTTTTACTAATTGTCTATACCATCCAAGATAAAAAAAAAAGGTTGTACCTTACGTTTGATTCTGGATTCATTTCTGGCAATTTTTAACTCGCAAAAGTTGCATGCAGATACAGCTGCACTGGTAATATTGAATGTTTACCTACAATGTTCATAATCAAGATAACATCGCCCCGTTGTTTATATTTTCTAGGGGCGTTGGACATAAAGTAAAATAATACAATACACGCAATAATCTTCAACACAGGGCAGCAGCCTGCAGGGCGGCACACCCTGACAGACCATACAGATGTGGTATTATTATGTGTCAATACATGTATGTACGCACTGTTAAAACCTCAAACAGGAAGAAAATTGTTGCTTGTCATAATTGATTCCCCTTGACAGCTGCTCTTGTTTCCTACTTTGTCTTCAAATAAAGCAAAACACAGTGCAAAGAGACTTTTGTTGATCTGTGTCAGGGGCCACATATAAATGTCATGCCTAAAAGTACTCATAACAGGGTATATACACCACAGTACAGCCGGCCCTGCTAGTTATGACCATCCCTGCCGTCAGCAAAAAGTCTCCTTCTTCATGCGGTCTACTCTTTACCAAATGATCATGTCCACGTGTGCTGCAATTGAGGAACAGACCATCAGTTTAAAGATCTATGACGAAGAAATTTTGTTATGTAACTCTTAAGGATATCTTTTATGGACAAGAAGTACTTTGCTGTCGAAACTTCAACAAAAAACGTTTTAAAGTAATGCTGGTCCTTGTTGCTCTAGACCATATGAAACACATTGAGGTTTGGTACTTTAAGTAGAGTACTGGTGTTTCAGTTGACAAAGTCAGCTCAGTAAGGAAATTTGCAGGGGCAGAAGGGTTCTGGACAAAGTAGTCTGAAATACTTCATGTTATCTTCAAACAACCTGATTATTCTCTTATTTCCATGTTTCTGTTCTTGGGGAAGACACCTCTACCTAACACTATCGACCTTGCTTGGTAATTAGAAGTGGCTAGTAATTCAGGTGACATGCTCAAGCCTTGTAAACATCATGTCAACACGTCCAAGTTGGGACAGTTGTAGTATGGTATATGGCACATACATGGGCGTGCTACTATTTTGATGTTTACAGGATGTTGATTAATATTAAATGTTACTACCTGATAAATAAGTATACATATTATATAGCTTTAAAAATAATTTTCTTTCCAGCAGGTCAGCCTTAAAAATAATTTTGTTTCCTGCAACACAAATTTTGTGAAGTCATGGGGTAGGGAGGAAATCTTTTTTTTACACTCTGTGAAAAACAGATGAAGGAGGGAGGACTATATTTTTTTACCTCTTTAGTGCCAAATTAAGGGTAAAAATTGGATTCTACATTATTGAACCTGACAAAAAGTCAGCAGGAAGAAAACATTTTTCTTGGCACCCTGTCGAAATTCCATACAGCACTTTTTGGTCATGTTTTCAAGCCAGTAGGGCGGGTTACCAGAAATAAAACATGTTTTTATGGTTGGCCTAAAAGCAGCATACATAACAGCTCCACCTGTCTGTAATGAGAATCTCTGGATTTATATCCGGACAAAGGCTCAGCTAGCAAGCAGACTTATAACTTTACTGTTTCTGGTCTGGCCACGGTTTTGCATCGGGTTTTGGAAAGAGACACAAATAGAACTAATTTAGACATAAAAGATAAAACATGTACAATGTACTAAACCGACCTCTCCAATTTCGCCACTTTCTATAAAAGTCTCCTTGATACACTGTAAAAAAAAAAAAAAAGGAAAGGGAAAAAAAAGGCAAAAAAAAAAAAATTACGCCAAACTTAATGTGTAACCTCTCTTTGGTAATAAAAGGTACACTTTATGACTAATCTACCACAATTATGAGTTCATGTTTATTAATTCATCATTTCGGGCCATAAAGTGTATTCCATTCTACCACTACTATTGTATATTCTCATAAACTGTTTTGCAAATTTACATGCAGATATGAGCGTATAGTAAATGTACTCAGGTGATGACTTACAATTTCAAAAACTATATACATGAACAACATGAATGTAATGCTACATAACAATCTCAAACATTGTGTAGATCAACAAAGTGCATATAATCCCACGTAACAATCTCAAACGTTGTATGCATTAACAACTAGTACATGTTATACCATGCCACATGATGCGATGTAAAAATCAATATTTTTAAACATGAACTGGCAAAATTCCACACTGCAATATTTTTAAATATGTACTGGCCAAATTCCACCCTACATGCATGCACATCATCGTGATCTTAGAGTGGTCCCAGTGCCCTATATTCCACCTCTTGTGAAAAGATGAACATCTTTTACAGACGACCCTCTCTTGACACTATACAGTCTATTTCTCTAGTGACTTTACCTATATTTGAAGGCCACCTGTAATATAAACCACTCTATTTGGTGGTCCGCGCAGGTCCTGTACACTGATTTGCATCCAGGGATTATTCATGCGAAACTTAAGCGTAAAAGGTGCCGTATTTATTCTATGTATTTGCTGTAACATGGAGACTGACTCTTTGTTCTCATAAAGCAATTGGTCACCCATTATTTGAGGAGTAAACTAAAGTTACACAAAATATTGGTATTAGTCCTTGATGCTGACGCAAGTGGAACACACCCGTATCATAATTTCATCTTACACCCTGGTACCTGCTGTAAAGGCCACCTCCCATGAGAGACCATGCCTTTCCGAGACCACTCGCTGGAGGCACTTTGGCCTTTGGCCCTTTTTGTCTATTAATTCACCTCTAACCCTCCCCCAATTCAAAATTGCCCAAAAGCACCCGGATCAAAGTTATCTGCTTTGATGTTTTTTTACCTAAATTTCAGGCCAAAAAGGAAACAGTTTTGCTGAGAAAGATAAGACACATCATGACAACATGTCCAAGGTCAACAACTGCCCTTGGCACAGGTTGGGCACAGTTACCATGCAAGGACAGCTACTCACTCAGTCTCTGCTCACCACGCAAGGCTTAAAAAAACACTGGCAGTATGTAAGGACATTTTTTTGCTGGCCACAGGTGTGGTCTCCAAAGTGCAGGTGCGACATGAATTAAATATGCCCACCTGCAAGTGGGTGAAAACAGGGGAGCTAAAAAGTCGCAGGCAACCTCATACCACAACAAATTTAACACAGAAGTTATTGCAGGGTTGCTTCAATACAAGCATTAATAGATTTTCTGGCATATTCATGTTAATAGTGAAATTTACCTAATAACGTGGTGGAGTGACATTTCTATCCAAGCATATGCAAAAAGGAAATCATTGACTGTCAGAGGTTATTCAGATACAGTCTGGTTTGCACACACATGGGTCCTGTGACCTTGAAAATGAGTTCAAGGTCATCAAAATGTAATCAGGTCAAGAACAGTATGAAGGAACCAATGAGGCAAATTTGAGTTTCATGTAGGCTGTCAATCATGTGATATTCTATTTGCAAGGATTCTGTTTGCAGATTGACATTCAAATGGACAGATGGAGCAAGACAAGCGGAAAACGGTGCAGTAGCCCCCTATCTAATAAGGCCACCCTCTCTACGAAGACCACTTCTCCATCCCACAAGAGTGGTATTTTCATTGTACTGTCCCTCTCAAGAGAGGCCACCCCTCTGACATGGCCATGTTTTGGTTGCATTTGGGGTGGCCTTATTAAAGGGTAACCACTGTGAACCCCCAAGCTTAATTTGTGTGTGTGTGGGGGGGTATTATGAAACAATTACAGGGGTACCAGCTGTATGTGGCCACTGCTATGAGACGCCATCCGCTTTTGACGGATAAGCTTCATGTGACACCTTTACCTTGTAAAGTATAATTCCTGCAACATTTTCATATCAGTAACACATTCCCACTCAAATCCCCTAAAAGCTCCCCTAAGTAAGCTATCAAACTTGTCCTCTGTTTTCATGTTTTTTGCTTAAATTTCATGTTTACTGAAAACATTCTCGCAGAAAGCACGATCGGCCTACCACGTTGACCGGCCCCAGATCAATAACTTTCCTTGACAAGGAATTAAAGCCGTTGACTTGGTCTGACATTCTGACCAG
This sequence comes from Hermodice carunculata, assembly GCA_964020975.1. NCBI lineage: Eukaryota > Metazoa > Annelida > Polychaeta > Eunicida > Amphinomidae > Hermodice > Hermodice carunculata. The sequence goes on along the minus strand of OZ026614.1, from coordinate 103,514,875 downwards.
GAGAGGGTTAATACTGCAAGCCTGTCTGCCCTGTTCTTTTTCTCTGCACGTTGTTTCCTGTCAATTTCTTTCTGACATTCATTCTCATATCTTGCTTCCTGACACTTAGTATGGCTACTTTCGCATGTCTGACAGGGCAACCGCTTACAAAAAAGGACAAAATTTAAGGACTTGTGATAAGACAGGGTCTAGCTGTTCTTGGTACAACAATTTTAGAGCATTCTAACTATGCCTTTCTTCGGAGTATGCACTATTTTCCACTATTTGTTTCTATAGACACATAAAAAGATGGCCGGCAGCTCTGAAATTATATGAAGTTTTAATTAGTTTACTGACAATTAAAACTTATACAAAACAACAGAAAATTCATATTCCATAATTTGTTAACCATGGCTTCAGTCTAGAAAATGTGAGAGTCTAAAGTTAAAAATTTAAGATTTCTTTCATGAGCACAAGAACATGCAATAGTGAATTTTTATATCAATTTCTTGACCTGAAATACAAAGGTCAAATCTTTGAGACTCTCATGAATTTCAGTGTTTAGAACAAAATTAAACATAATTCATAGACAAAGCTTAGACAAATTCAAAAATTGTTGTATGTACTATATGCTAGAATAAAAACGTTACACCATAAATAAAATATACAAAATGACAGTGGTGCTAAATGCTGATGAAAGATAAATGTGAAATCTGATCAACAGCATGTCTTCTTGGAAGCTTGGTTTCATGGTTAACTCTCTGGAGACTGAGTTAATTCCAGGTTAGCCCTTTGATGACTGAGTCAATCCATGGTTAACCCTTTGGAGGCTGAGTCAACTGCTGGTTAACCCTCTGGAGGCTGAGTCAATTGCATGGTTAACCCTCTGGAGGCAGGGTCAATTGTTGGTTAACTCTCTGGAGGCTGAGTCAACTGCAGGTTAACCCTCTGGAGATTGAGTCAATCCCTAGCTGGTTAACCATCTGGAGAATGAGTTAATGCTTGGTTAACCCTGTGGAGACTGAGTCAATGCCTGGTTAACCCTCTGGAGGCTGAGTCAATGCCTGGTTAACCCTCTGGAGGCGGAGTCAATTCCTGGTGAATCCTCTGGAGGAGGAGTCAATTTCTGGTTACCCCTCTGGAGACCGAGTCAATTCCTGGTTAACCCTCTGGAGGCAGGGTCAATTCCTGGTTAACCCCCTGGGGACTGAGTTAGTGTCTCATGACAGCCCAGATCAACATAGTGCTCATATATGCTCACTGAAGTACAGCAGTTTTAGTGCAATGTGGATTGATAAAGTAAATCTTTACAGTGGTGCCCACCCTGAGAAACATCTCTGAGACAACTCTTGTGAAAGACTTGCTTGTCTTACTCAGTTAAATTCACCTCCTTTTCAGGACCACCTGTGATGTGAGACCAGTCTGTTGAAAGCTGAGGTGGTCTTAACTAGCAGGTACTACTGTATTATCCAAATAGTAAACTTTCAACTGTCTAAGAGCCCTTTGATAGCTCAGTTCTCTTCTTCCTGAGTATCAGCCCTGTTGTTTACATCTTAATTGCCACTCCAAGGGCCTCCAACGAAATTAATTCTGTACTTCACAGGCTTCAAACTGCTCAGACGTGATGGTAAATTACACCACACCAGAGACATGACAATAGACGTCTATCAAACATGCAACACAAATCCAGATTTACAAGTGTTTCATATCAAAGTATAAAATGTGCCGTATTACACGTACTGATTTATCAGGTGGAAAACAGCAGCTGGCAAGTTCCTGACATGACTCAAATGCATTGTTAATGTTACAAATTAAGTATATATCAACAACGTGACTGGAGACCATACAAGCGTTTCATCCTCTACTCACCCAATACAAACATCACCTGGTGCACATTCAAACATGCCAGTACAACGCGCTTTAAGTTCCTTCTTAATAACACTGTCGGTCCAGCACTCATAATGAATACAAGTATGCAAATATATCCCAAACTTCCCGCAGTAAATCAGAACTCGGATCACTTCTGGCTCAGCCCTAGAAGTGTTCAAATGGTGTACATTTGTGTGACTGGCTGATTGACACCGTGCAAGTAAACTGGACATTAATGTGTTGTACATGTACATATACATCCACAGACAAAATGACCACATGAATATTTATGCGTGCCATTGTGTGCCGAGGATGGGAATATGACGGGGAAATGACAAGAAGAGGCAGTCAAGGACCGGAGCTTGAAAGACACGTTCCTCTCGTGGTCTGGTAGCCTGGTGTGCTGGGACACTGGTCTGAAGCGTAACGGAGTCTCATCACGTGTACCCAGCTGCTCAGAATCAGTAGAAGCATGCTGGCAGCCAACATGACCACTGCCAACGGCACCCACAAGCTTGCCATCCACGAAACAACACAGGTAAGCTTGCCTAGTTTACATTACACAACTGCTGCCAGATTATAAGTCTTTTTTTTTTTTAATCTCCGTTGGTGAACACAACTATAAAGTAATTCATTCATGAACAATTTGGTTTCTGATTTGACAGGGTGCTATTATTTCCATTACTTCAATATTACACATGTTTGGAATTGAATGTGCACAGTTTTTTCTTTGGACTTCATTTTATTTATTCATTTGTCTGTTTGTTTGTTTCTTCGTTTTTTTTTTTTGGGGGGGGGGGGTACACAGTACTTGTAGCTTAATTAAGCCTTTCACAAACCAACTACAGTCACAGCTTTGTTCGATGTTTCGTAGCTACTGGTTCTCAAACTTTCTGTCAAGCTGTCACATAAGCTGCTCAGTCACAAGAAACTTTTGATTTTTCTACACTTAAATATTTGAGCAAAAATCCACACGTTTGCTCCATTCTCAAGGCCATCATCCTGACTGACAAAGTCTCTCAAGCCCTGCTGGGCAGTCTCTCCAGTGCTGCTAGACTTTTTTTCCTGCTCAGCCATTTAGATCTAATTAATTCATGCCATTGGGGGGACTTCTGAGTGAGTTACAAAATCCATGTTCTGGGCACAGGACTGCCCGCAACACGTACTTCAAGGCAGTGCAGTTTACATCATTAGGTTACGCTTGCATCAGAAAAGTCTATTGTGTATACTATATTTTTCTTTTGCTAAACCTTCACTGAGCTCTAATCACACACATATTTTGCATACTACTTCCTCAAAGTATCCAACCAGTACTATCAGACAGGAACTAGGCTGCGTATTTACTATTGCTAATTCTGCACCCAACAGTTTTTGGAGAAGAACAGTAGTTTTTAATCTTTTCATGTCTGATTCATAAAACATGAGACCACAAAATTATATTACACAGACAGATGGGCAGACAGACAGACAGACAGACAGACAGACAGACAGACAGACAGACATAAGTTTTATTTACATAAATTACAAAGGTCAATTCACACCTTCATGTCAGGATGTGCAAGAGGGCTTGCACCATATAATATATAAAATATATCATTATATGTACAGAATTATAATTATATAATACAATGTCCTCTAAGATCATGAAGATACCAGTGGTACCAGTTGATGACTACTTAGTACTCCACTACTTATGATCCCATACCACCACATTGACTAGCATTGAGAAAAAACAACAACACAAATTTCATTACCACATATAGAAATAACCCACATACAATTTTGAAAGTATTCTAAACTATCAGAAGTGGCATGATATATGCAGTAGTGGCCTGCTGATTAGTCCATCTTGCAGTTAGCTTCTGCTGCTATGGATCTAATATACTTTGGACTCTCCAACTTGGAGGCTGGAAAAGCATACAGAATTTTAACAGTTATTTGGTTGTTCAAAAGGGGATGAAAGGGTCAAGTATTCTGTGCTTGTGCATTTTTCGAAAATCCTAAATTGAGCTTTCAGTGTCTTCTAGTTTCCTTGCTGCACACTAGTCGCAGGAATTCTACAAATAGTAAAATAATTCAGCAGTTTTCAGCTGCTGTTTCGAAAATGAAAAATTATGTACATGTAACACTGTCTGATTTTTTCAGGTTTTTGTTACCAAAAAGTTCTCTTCATTATCCAGTATGATAAGGACATATGAATCATATGTCCTTATCAGACTGGATATGTTTTTTTCCGCACCTATAATGCAACAGTTGACAATCGTAAATGCCAATGCACCTAAATTATTTACCATTTTTTGTTTCTAAACCTTCATCATCTAGGTTTCTGTTAAAGTTAAAATTAATTATTTATACTTTACCACGTAATTCAAAGCATATTTTCATCCACATATGCACATTAGTTGTATCTTCCTAAAGGGTGTGACATCTGGTGATTACCTCAAATGTACACAACTGATACTGAGTCACACACGTGAATAATTTAGAAAAAAAATATGTTTTCAAGAAGTAACAACTGAGGTGAATAATTTACAAACAAATTGTTTTCCAGGAAGGAACAACCTTATTTTGCATGCACACAAATGCTGCATTGCTGGCTTGTCTTTGAGTAGTCTGTGCTGTGAATGGCATATGCTCATCTCTTTCTACCCACAATATACTTCACTGCAGAACCTTTAGTATCCATCATGGAATTGTGAGACATATTTTGCCTGGCATCAGAACAATATCTACAGGGTGCTCTGAGAAATGCTGAACAAATCTCCCTGCCATTTAAATACAGCAGGCAGGACTTTCCTTAACTCATTCTATACCAGTCCCTGATTTTCTGCGTATTTACCTAGATTTAAGACAACAATTGCACATTTAAATTCTTCATGAAAAGAGCTTTCATTCAAGTACCAACATGCCTATAGTCTTAAGTCAGTGCCAGAACCCTGACCAAAACCTGTCACCATAGTATGGAACGAGTTAGAAGAAGGTGAACTGAAAAAAATTTTCATAACGTGCATCAGCATTAAATTTCAAATGCATTCCTGCACAGCATTTGGCCGATGTCTGGGCTATAAGCAGAAAGGGATGTCATGACAAAACATAGCTGAAACGGGACTTGAGTAAAATATCAAACAAGGTATGTGTGACTGCAGGAATGAACGCACCCTGAGTGGGTCTTTGTGCATCATGGAAATTTAAGGCCCATGTAAACCTTTCTTGATTTCAACTGATGATGTTGTTTCTCATTTCTTTAACTGTCTGTAATTTACTGTCTCAGTATTGTAAACAGAACTGGACATGAGGCAGGCGATGGTCATTTCCACTAAATCAATGGTGTTACACTTGTTTTTCTCTGTCCTAATGAGTCCAACAGCACATAGAATGACATAGGACAAGTGCCCTACAAGAGTCATGTTTGCACTGTTAAGCAATACAGCCCTCTTCATTAGCCCACATACCCAGTGGTTCGATCGATTCCCTTAATGACGATACAGGTATATCAAACATGTGGGAACTAAACTAATTATTATTATTTACCACTTACATGGTGACTGGGTTCGCTCCCTTCACCTCTGCATACAGCAATCTTCGTTTCCAAACAAATGGCTAACCTTCCAATGGATTGTCAAGCACTTTTGCATCAGGACACCAGTTTATGCACACACATTGACAACTACTTTAGTTTGAGCTTTGTTTTTTAATAACATGGTACCCAGTCTCACAACAGGGCCAAAAGTCAAGTTCAGCTGATGTTTAGTACAGCATCTGCGGCTTCCTCTCCTGTCATGTCAGTTGAGTGAACACACATGTAATATGATTATATCTATTTTAATCTATTTTAACAGACATTAATTTCATTTTACCAGTTTTTTGCATTGTGAACCTTTTACTGGGACTTTAAATTCACTATATTAGTTTATTTCCCATCATTGCCACCAAAAAAAATCACTGTGTTCTTAATATAACAAATTGAATCAAACATGACAAACCAACAAAAGAGGAGGAAAAGAAAGTAAACAACCAGTTCATATGTATAAAGAGGAGCCTCCCCCTACTAGTTTCGGACATCCTTGTCCTTCCTCAGGGGAAAGGAGGCTCCTGTATGTACTTTATTCGTAGCCCTTATATTAAAATTGAGGTGCAAAACTTTTCTGATTGTGACGTATTTAGAAGTGTTTTTGATCCCCGCTAGAGGTCTCTGTGTATGCGGCAAAAATAAACCCGGAAGTGAACAGCGGAATTGAAAGTGAAACGAGAGATATTGAATCGTGATAATAAAAGTGACAAGGTACTGTTAATTAGAGTCACTGCCATCACTGGATAATAGCAAGTCTGTGTACAGGATAGAAGGGGTTTTGTGAGAAGAAATAAGCGATGCAATTGTGGCAATAGTTTCTTGAATTCGTTGGTCGATTTCTAGTATCTGCGTGGCCGGGTCCAAGCTGGATGGATACCAGTATTCGTCTTGGCAGGGGGTAGAGCAGCGGGATTTGGAGTCATAGGTCTCCTCATCTGTGTCGCTGTCCGATAGTTTGGATATTTGAACAGGAGTGATGTCTTTTGATAATTGCTGGACCTTTGCACAGCCGTCAATAATCGATTTTCTCAGTCCCATCTGGGTTCTGGCGGAGTTGATACCCGCGATGATACGGAAAGTGGCTTCCTTAGTTTTCTTGACAGATATAATGTTCCGTTTTTTGCCAGTGGCTTCCCATGGACGTTTCGTCGTGGGTTTGGTGGCTATAACCCTGGGGTTGAACGATACGGGAGTGATGTTGGTCCCGGGATGCTTTTTGTCTGCATGCCGTTTGAAGTTGTCCGTGCGGCCAAAGTTGCTAAGGCATACGGGGCAAGTGAGCCTAGGTCTCTCTAGGTCGTGGGTCCTGAGATGTCTTCTGAGGGACCAAGCAGAGCTGTATGATTTCCCGCATATAATGCATGAATGTTTCATGATGATGGGAAGAAACTATTCTCTGATGTTGAGGCCTAATGGTAAAACAGTGTTAAGTTCTTGTATCCAAGTGATTTCAGTGGCTAAACGTAATGACGTGTTGTTGTTCGTAACAACCTGAATGCCTGTGACGTTTAAATGATTAACGTTATGATTGGGACAATTAAAGTGTTGAGCTACTGTGGTTTCCTTATTGAGGGAAATGTCAGATCTATGTTGCTGTATACGTTTGTTTAGAGTTTGTGATGATTGACCAACATATTGTATACCACAAAGAGAACACTCTATGAGATATATGATATTAAAGGATTGGCACGTAATCCTTTGGGTAATATGATAAGTAATTTTGGTGACCTTTGACCTAAAGGTGTTAGTAGTTTTCATGAACTTACAAGTAGAACACGGGGTCTGGCACGGAGAACAGCCTGGTATAATACTCGGTTTGGTGGAATCATTTAGAACTAGAAATCCTCTAATATTTTTGGCCCTCCGAAAGGTTAGCTGTGGTCGTGAAGAATGGATGTGCAAAGTTTCTTCGTTTCGACTTAAAATATCCCAGTTTCTTGATATTTTTTTTAATGGAAAATGTGTTCTTAATGTTACAGTTTTAAAGCCTCTGTAAAATAAGTGAAAGTATGAACACATGGAAATAAAATGAATTCACGGAATGTCACAAGCACTAATTTTTCCATTTTGTGTGTTTAAGACAGAGTGCTGGTTAAATCAACTCTCCATTGTTTTGTTTTTTCTTACATTTGTTTTTTCTTTGTTTCTTCTTTTCTTGAATGCTGAAACTTAACATATTGAATAAAATAGTTCATGTATAGGCACCTGAAAATTTTTGGCCATTTTGCCTTAGCCAGTTTGAACAACCTAAGTACCTATTTAATGTTGTAAATGTGTAACTTCTTCATGAATTCATTAGATCCATCAAGATGCTGGATGATTAATATCCAGAGTTTTTCTCTGTTTGTTCAACCTTGAACTATACCTCTTTCACCGACTGCAGAGCTAAAATAATAAAACTGATGATCTTTTGGCCTTTCAGCTAACAGTCTTGATCATGTGATGATGAAATCCAGGGATCATGACTCCTTTACATGTAAATAGGACCCCAGAGGGAAGCATATTATGGTGTTTTTGCATATGATTTGCTCACTTTCAGATGAATCAATCCATTTAAAGCTTTAATTGTGCAAATGGGAAAATTTATGCAAATGAACATCCCCAGTGCTGCCCTCTGGTGTCCATATAGTTCCACAAATGTTGGTTGATCGGCGGCAACCGCTAAACTGTGATTACTGTTTTGAGGGCGGAGGGCTTCTTTCTGATGGAAGCATTGTGCCTCCTTGACTGAGCATTTTGGTCCTGTTCACTTCCGTCGTAATTCTGGAGGAACTGTCAAGTGATCTAGCAGTATGGCTTATGGCACCAATGTGGGGCTTCCACCTCCCTCCCCCCACTCACCCACCCTCACCCCCACCCTAAAGGTGGTTGAGATTTTTTTTCAAGCCTTGTACATGTAACGGAAATTCATCTGGTGTAACTAGTATAAATGTAGCTTAGGTTTTAACAGCTTTGCAACAAGTATGGATTTTCACTGTTAGGTTACGTGTATGTTTATATTAACATCAACAGGTTCACTTATAACCAGTTATACGTGTTTTATTCTGCATGCAAATAGAGACACGAGTAACATGATATTACGTTAGAGTACTCGTCACAAACGGATATTTACACCACTAAAGTAATACCAGGTTCTGGCTTCCGACAAAATGCAGCTTCATCATGAATCCAGCGCTCTAAGTCTACAGTCAAGTCTTAAGTAGGCATGCCACTAGAATTTCTTCTGTCTGCTGATGTTTTACTCTTAAATTCTTACCCATTTCCCTTTTAGCTGGCCAGGTTTCTCCTTGCACGATTTTAATTTCAACAGTAAATTTGAATGGGAAATGTAGAGAAGACCCATGAAGATACAATGCTCCAGGCCAACAGCGTTCCTTGACATGGGCTAAATGGGTGCTTTAAAAATAGCACAAATAAAATGGCAAAGGCGTGATTGGAAAATCCGCTCCGATTCAGAAATTCTCTTGCAATTCCTGTCAATTATAGACATATGAGAAATGAAAGCTTGCATTGAGTCACATTTACAGACAATATTTGTATCACTCATCAGTTCGTTTTTTGTTTTTTTTTCACCCAGCAAGCCTTGTGGAAACCAAAATAATATCCAATATAACATGTAACACAAACATTGTTTGAAACTGTCAACCAAAACAAGGCTCTCTGTGCCTCAGAATGGAGGCTACATACGGGTAGCCTCCTTGGTCTCAGCAAGGTACCTCATCATGATGCTGTGGTTTACCATGGCATCATTTCCCTCTTAATTCAACCACATCTTTATACACCCCAAAGGTGACAAGCATCCCTGTTACTTTTGTCACTATTGGCTGCGTCCCACATTATTTCTGCACTGAAAACACGCCTGTAGCCACAGCTGTCAAACCCTGTGATATTTCAACAATCTGCCCTGACATCCTGGTATTAATTAACAGGCAAAAACACAGAAAAAAAACACAAAAGGCTCTGCCGTTAAACAATTTTATCAACTGTCAATTATAATAAAAATTATTTTTTATCAGCAATTAATGTGCCTACCATCATGTTCAAGGAACAATGATATATACCTTGGTCACAATGTGCAGGTATGTGCCATGTGTACTACAAAATACTGCAATTTCATTTTCTTTCATTGTATATTTCTCTTTGTTTTTTTCCCTGATGACACAAAGCTGGCACTAAAAACACAATGAAATGTTTTACTATGTTGATTTACCAGCAAAAACTCCACACAAAACATCATATGCTTGCCAGCTTATACATTAACGTAAGATTATCTGCTCCCACTTGAAGCCTTTAAATTGGCTAAATTCGTGTTTTATCACAGTGGGGACAATGCAATGCCAATCTTTCAACACACTGTGATTTACTTTCATGCAAACCCTAACAACAGAAAGTATCTATCTATTAGTACGATAAAATACCAAAAGATCACTCGAGCATGATCATTTGAGCAAACTTGGTTTAGGCCAACAGAAGAGAGATGTCCCCCAGCCAAGTTTGAAGATGATCTGGTTGGTGTTTTTGATGAATGATGTTGAAAATGTAATATTGTTAACTGATGGTCTATGGATGGATAGACAACTAGAGAAAGACCAATATACAATAAGCTTAGCTGACTTATCAGTCAACTTAGCTTAATATCAATATTTTAACAGGCTAGGTTTAGCGGGACACTATGTCCAAAATAGTGTAATTAAAACTTAACTTATATAGCCTGAAATGAAAAAAAAAGGTGAAAATTAATACACATGAAAAAAAGGTACCACATTTTCAGTACTGTACTAATTCTGGAGATAATTAAAACACAAGCTATGAAGCCATATCTCATATTGATGGCCGTATACGTAGAAATGAGTGACATATACCAAGAAAATGGATATACATTTATTGTGGTAAATGTTGTTTAAGACCATGGTGACCCTTATTGTCAGACAAACTAGAAGCCGATCAGTGACTGCAAAACCCCTCAGCCAGGACGGAGGGACAAACAGACAGACTGAGGCATAGGTGACGATAATAGCCCTCCAGTAGGGCAGGTTACTTCTGTTTAACCTAATGACAAAGCTTTGGTGCAATTGCAAAGAGCAGAGATATCGTAGCAAGGCTATTTTTCTTCCATGGAGTATTGTGACCTAAATATGTGACCCAGTGACCTAGTTTTCAATAGGCACCTGAGGCATCCATAGGACCAACTGCCATAAATAATTGATAAAGCCTCATTCAATATTTTTTTAGATATTGTGTTAACGCCATTTTTTTTTTTTTTTGCAATGTAGTACTGTGACCTAAGAATGAGACCCAGTGAATTATTTTTCAATAGGCACCTGAAGCACCATAATAACCCCTTGTGATAAACAATTGGTCTCTGTAAAGTGAGTATTTTTGGAGATATGGCATCAACAAGGCATGGATGGATGGACGGACAGACGGACAGACGCATAGGTGATGACAATACCCCTCCAGCGTTATGGGCCGAGGGGTAAAAAATTGTCACATATAGCAGATGGTCTTAAATTGCAGGTGTATCAAAGAATTAAGGGTCCACTGCATTGAGATGGTGGCATTACAAATGTAGTCTCTCACTAGAGAGGGTCTTTAGAGCAGGTTTCACTGTATATATATACACAAATATATACATAAGTTATATAAAATTGCAGGCTCAGAACACATACCTTTACTGCAGGTAAGAATACTAAGTGACATCTACATGTACATGTGTGCTCAAGTATTGAACACACTCTTGACTTTTGTGCATTTTTAACAGCAACTCCCATGGTGACTTTCATTCTGCATGCATGTAGGTGCAAAGATAAACTCTGTCCTGGGAGAGTGTCTATGTACCCATTATGCAGTAAATATCCAAATGTTATAGACTATAATACTCCTCATCCAGTGATTGTGTGGATTCTATAACCAACGTTGGACATCATGACCGAAGCACATAGCGCTGAGGTCATGATATCCGACGGAGGTCATAAATCCACACAATCACTGGATGGGGAGTGTTCAAGTCTACTCTATCATGGTTAGACTTAATCTAATTCTAATAATTACCATCAATGCAGCACCTTTCGCATAGTAGGCCTACACAGGTCTACCAGCCACCCAGCTGATCTCCAAGTAAAGTGGCACTACATTGCACCCACTACGCGTGGCGCCAAAGTACTGCAATGAATTTAAGTGTTTGTAAGTAAATTCCAGCACAGAGTTCCATTGATTCTCCCAACCTTATAGCATCACACACACATACAAACACTGTTGGACTGTGAGTAAACACTGTGTTCAACTTTAACATTATATTTTCGAATCGGTTAGGAATGCCAAAGAGTGAAAATGGTAGGTCAACTGTTTCAAATGGAAGTTTGCAATTCTGTCAACAGATGGCACTGCATGTATGTAAACAAAGCATTCAGGCCTACCTCGAAAAATTATAACACCCCAAACTGTTTGCTTCAAATCTAAAGCATAGAAACACAAAATTATAGTTTCTTTTGGATATATAAATGTTATTCACCCTCATAAAAAAAAATGTTCATTATAAATTGCTTGATGGAGCCATGGTTAGTGCTGATACTAACACTATAGTCAAAGATTAAAATGCAGCCATCTGATTGGCTTATGCCCGCTGCCCATGATAGAATTCCTGTCAACCACACTAATCGTTTAGGCCACATGTACACTATCTGTTGACCAAATGCACAATAGGGCCCATCCCGGTTGTTAGTACAGCCTACCACCACAAGGTGTCCCTTGAAGCCTGACCCAGTGCGAGTGTTACACAACAGGAAAAAGATACTGTATTTCCTGACTGGGAAAAAAATTAAGTTTTTAATGGCATATATCTGTAATTCTCCAGCCTTTAGACACAAATTAGAAACACAGCCTAGCATTTTGTCATTTTATAAACAAGGGTTTTAAGCATACATTAGTATTTCTGTGCTGGTAAAACAGGCAGTGACTTTGACAGCATAGAACATTAAAATCACTCCAAAGTGGCATATGACAGGTGCATGGTATGAACATGCCCCCAAGTCACTCTGCTTGACATGGACAGAAACTTAGTACATTAATATGTTACAAGTGATACCTTGTGGACAGTATCTGTACTGACAACCAGGATCAGTGCTATTATGAATTTCAGTCTGCATGTATCTTGTCACACCTTGCGGGTCTCACATTGCAGAATTTCCCATCAGTGAAGCTTCGAGTGTTTGTACTAATATGTGATTACACGACCACCCTGATGCATCCCATTGTCATTCAAGGCAAACGTAGCTCTGTTTCATGTAAACACTGTCGATTGTCTGTCTCTTCCTTCTCCATTAAGTTCTGTGAAGCATAATGGTCATATTCCCATGCTGGGTCACGTATTGATATACCATCTGAAAACACTGTCTGAGTGGACTTGTATACACCCAGGGCAATATAGCGTGGATCCTGCCATTATAATTTACACGGCAAATGACTAAAATGTGACATAAACTTAAGCGACTCGAGCAGTGGAACCTCCTACTGACATCATCTATACCCTACAAAAAAAGTAACTGCCCACTCACAGGTACAGTACATACAGTATGCACAGGTTTTTTTTGTTTTTTTTGCTTTGTTTTGTTCTAAAATAAAGTGCAGGTGCTCTGACATGAAATTATCAGGACATAAACTTAATCAGGACAAGACATAACTGGTTGTCCCCAGACTACTTTCAGTCCATTCCATGCAGAATCAACAGCTTCGATGTACATTCACAATCCTGTCATAGTAAGCATACTTGCCGAGTATTATGCTATGCTTTTTTCTTCTCTTTTTTTCCCCACCCTTTTTTTTTCGGGGAGGACTTTTCCATGCTTATTTTTCTGTGACACTGTTAATACCCAAAGTAGTGAGCAAGCACGATTCTGTCCAAATGTATTGAAAAAAATCAATGAGAGCTATGTTATACTTTTGTCAGTTATAAGGTCGCTTGCTTTATAAACTTTTATGGTTTTTAAACTATTCATGAAGTGCAAATATACGATATGAGCCCATTCGTTATACGGACCTTAAGTGCTGAATCTGCCGATGAGAACGCCCTTTCATGTGGACACTGTTGCTAGGGAAGCCATTGCTTTCCCACGTCAACAATTTCCTTACATTAATTAGAGATGTTCACCTGAATCCACATGAACACCCCCATATGACAAAAACTGGCAGCTGGCATCTTTGATGTGAAGAGAATTCTTCAACATCAAGTCTCTGGGCCTCTGACATAACATCATACCTTACCAAGGCGAGTGCTAGGCAGGTGTTACCTTGTAGACATGCCTAATCAAAGACAGATCAGCCACTGAGGAGACCCATTACCACTGACACTGGTCTGGGAATTTTCTGGTCAGGCTGAATAAACAGGCTTCTTGGCATGCCATCACATTTGCCCTGTCTACCAATATCAATGTAAATTTACTTACCTGGAATTAAATGTGAAATGTTCATTGAAATTCCTCATAAAAAAAAGCTTTCACTCAAGGACTAGTAGCCTCTAAGTCAGTGTCTAGTTCCCGGGCAGCAATGGCACTCAGTTCATGCTTCAGCTGCTGGATAGGTGGCAGGAGCATGACGTACCAGACAAAGACAGCAGTTGCTGACCATGATGTTTACCAGTGTAACGTCAAATGGGTTAAGGCAATATGAAGTTGTCAATTAAACATGTAACCTTTACACTTCAGAACAGCATTGAGTCAAAGGTGTATTTTGTGAACTATCTCCACAAGGTGACATAAAGATACCATGTGAATAGCAAAGTCTGCGTGTCTATTCAAACACGGACACTTCTGAAGCTCATCTTTCTTCTTCAGATGTGGAAGGAAAAAAAGGAGGAATGATATATGCACAAGGGTGTACTTTCCTTAAGTAAAGATGAAAAAGCTGTAAACAGTACAACAGTTGGTCTCATTAATGGTGAACAATGGGTGACAGAGTTTAATTTCCAAATAAACCTATACAGACATCTTTAAATCACGATAAATGATGTGATCTAAAATTCTGATATTTTAGCCCTTGCCATCATACAAAGCGAAATTTCCACTTGTTAACTTTAGATTAACAGTTGTTTGGAGTGCTACTTTAATCCTTTCCTACTTTAATCCTTTCCCACTTTAATCCATCCCTACTTTAATCCTTTCCTGGTTATACAAGGACCGAGTCAACAGCTTTCCGTGACACTGGCTGGGTACAATGCCAAAGAAAGCTGTTGACCTGGATCATATAGCATAGGCCTTGTCTTTTCAATAAGGACAAATTTAAATAAAACCACTAAACAATTAACATCCAGGTGTTCCTGGGGACATAGAGCTGCACAGGGTTAACATGCCATTGCAGAAGCTGTGGGAACTAGAAGCTCAATTAAACAGCTCTTCTCACTGACCAGTCGGTACTTGTACTTGTGTGTACCATTGGCATGGTAGTCTTATATACCTTATTCTGCCCGTAAAAGTGTTATTTTTTTTCTCTTGGAGGGCAGTAATTATTATCAGGTGAAACATATTAAAAAGAAAAATATCCAGACATTACAACAAGAAAAAAAAAAGAGCAGGCACACCTTATCAGCTTGAGTCCAACATGATATCAAACTTCTAAATTCCAATTAACAGCTTGAATGGCAGACTGTGGGGTACTGTAACATGCACCTACACATAGTCCTGTGGCCCCTAAGTTACTGTCCCATGCCATTTTCCTGTTTTGTCACCTATTCAAGTTTCCATAATATACCAGACAGGAATTAAATGCCTCGAACTTCAGCTTCAACAAACTGAATGAAGTCTGTGCATGGATTATGAATGCACTTGAGAACAGGGCCAGTCCAGGTTGCCGTAAATCCATGCTACAGTGGTACCTGTCTTGAGAGACCCCTCAAATGAGAGACCGCATATCTTTTTAAGACCGCTCTCTCAGAACACTGTGCTATCTTTTCCGTGTTATTATACCTCTAATGAAAGACCACCTGTTTTTTGAGAGGCCACATTTTGACCTGCCCTAGGGGCGGTCTCTCAAGACAGGGACCACTGTATAAACATTTTCTCACAATGCATGTTCACACTAGTATATTGAGACATTTCTTCTTCTGAATTGGGTCCCTTCATATAGATTAGGGTCAGAAATCTACCAAGTTACAAAATAGCACATCCAGGGATGGCCAGGGGTCCTAGGGGGTCACAGAGAGGTCCAGTTATAAAAAGTGTACACAGAGGGCAGCACAGAGGTCATGAGGTCACCTTACAGAGAGGTCCAGCTGCAGGAAACACTGACCGCTAAACCCAATCCTTTGCGTTTCTCATTCAGAATCTAGAAAATTGCTTATAAACTTGATTAAATGTTCACACAACTCAATATGCATACACGAGGCCCCTCCCTATGCACCTGCTTCTTACAAAACTACATTGATTTGCAAGGTATGTGTTATACAGTGGAATCTCCCTTTTAAGACCACCTATGGAATAGAGAATATGTGGTCTTTATAGGGGAGTGGCCTTAATGGGAACATAATTTAAGAATAAAGAAAAAGACCAGTGTAATTTGGTGGCCTTAATACAGAAACGGTCTCTTTCTGGAGGTGGTCTTAACTGGAGATTCTACTGTATTCATATTTCATCTCACCAGAATATACACGACATGAGCACAGCAGGCTTCGAAATCACCTTAGTTCTTTCTATTACCAATTTCGCAACAAGAAAATTCTTTTTAGACTTGATTAAATGTCAACACAAGTCAATACGCATATTACAGGCACCCCACCTTATGCATTTATTTCTCACAACACTGCATTGATTTGCGAGGTTCATATTATTTGCTCACTTTATCCCATCAGAACACAACTGAGACAAACCTCTCAGCAGTGTACAAGTCACACCATTTTGTGTGTTTACCATACTGTTGCTTTCGTCAATTTGCGGGGAATTTTCACAATAACAGAATTTTCCACAGAACACAGAGTTAGTTCTACTGGCTTATTTAGGTAACTGTTCATAGAATGTGCCTCTTGCAAGAAACACATTAAAGTGGAAGATCTGTAGCCAGTGCCTTCGGATAACCTCTAATCACTATGTAATATTTTTGTATAGTTTGATACTTAAACTACATGCTCCCAAAAGCTCAGATGTGTGAACATAAAATTTATATGAGAAAATTGATCTCCAAACTTTTGTTTACACTGAAGAGTTTCTCCACTGCTGACCACCTTGGTTTTTGTTTGCATGGGCATGATAATGACATATATCATTGTTTGCACAGTCATTAGTCCATGCATGACCCCAAGTGAACCACTGACAAGCATCACTCATAGGGAACAGGAAACCATTAGCCATGGTGAGAAGAATGAGCCAGTTCAGAATAATCACCACCGTTATTCTGATTACTTTGAAATTCTCTATTGATGTAAAAACGAATTAGCCAAATCCATGTACTGGGCCCCAAATATGGAAAGCTGTGCATGAATCCACACCCAAACAAGCCAAGTGTGGTTCCGTTTGATGTTCCCGAGTGAAAAAAATTTGAGTTTTAAGCCACAAAATATTTTTTGGGTGTGACAACATTACAGAAGTAAAGCTACAAGTTTATTTTGCACAATAAAAACACAGGACAGACGAAGTGAGTATGTGTCATATTACAGCCATAAATGTGCATGTATAAGAATTGACAACATTCCTTTCAAAGTGATATTCTCGGAACTGATTTTTTGCTCAACCTGCGAGTTGTATCTCTTCTCACAAACACAAATTGCCCTATCGCATTAAAATCAATGGACATCAAGAGACAAACATCATATCCAGGAGCGGTGCCAAGAAATTTTTTTTTCTGACAACCTCTTCCATGACTTTTGGAGCAATTTCTAGAAAGAAAACGAACAACCTGTTAGGACCAACTTAAAAATTGCATAACTTTTTATTTATGCTATTTCAGGACTCACCATTGGATTTGATCCTGGACACACATATATAATGTATACATATAGTTTTAAATTCTCAGATTTCAAATTTTATTAAAAAAATGGTGTGACTTCTGCAGGAAAAATGGAAAAGTTCTACCAAGTCAGAAAGAATATACAAAACCTAAAAAAAAACTTCCAATCCCACAAAAAAAAATTATGGATACAAACCAATGCATGTGTATTAATCAGAAAATATATAGGTTTAGTGTACTTGTGAAAGAATACATGGGTAATGTTGATCCAAAATTGCCAGTCTTACTATACACACTGGCGACAGATCTTCCAGTGTCAGCAGTGCCTGCTTCATTATAGACCATTGTCAAGCAGCGTGTGTCACACGCTAATTAAGTGCAAAACTGATTTTGTGATTGCGTTATCTTATTTTGTAGATAAAACCCATAAAATCAAACAATTTCATGCTGACAATCATCACATATATGGAATCATGTCCACAGAATTAGTCATGGTCATCATTGCAGTCCAAGACATTTTTGTGAGGCTACCAATTTTGTTTACAAAATCATGTAATCTAGGCCACTTATTGGGTTCATAAAATTTAGTTGTAGCAAGCGAATCTGTGTGTAATACGATTTTAACTAAGTTTGTCACACTCTGCAGAATTTCACAATTTCATGGAGTTTTAAGTATGTATAAAATGTTCCAGATATAGTCTAGGGAAATGTTTGTCTTATCATAACATAAGAAAACTGTAGCAACCCCCCCCCCCCCCGAAATCTCGCAAAATTGTACATATCTTACAGAAAACAACTAAAACAGTCATCCCTCGCTACTGGCTATCCCCTTCATTGCACACACATTGGGTCCTGTGACCTTGAAAATGAGGTCAAGGTCACTAAAATGTAAGCAGGTCAAGACATAGTGTTCTTTTCAAAACCAGAACTCTTTGTAATTTCAGCTTTAAAAGGCCACCTGGTTTAAGTGACCACCATATATTACATATAAAACTGTCGTACAGTTGAGACTTACAAACGACCCACCCTAAGCAAGTCGAGTTTCATGTGGCCTAGTTGTGAAGCCTGCGATTCTCCGCTCACAAGAATTCCGCTTACCAGATGGACTGTCTGAGAAGCCACACACAGTACACCCCCAAACTTCATTAGTGGTGGGGTATCATAACAGAAACTGCAGCAGAATGAGAGGCGTTAGGATGGCCATGACACATTATACCACTGACCACAATGCCCCTCAATTTCCAAAGGTACCATGTCATATCATATGTAATCGTAGGAAAACAAGTAGCCGCTGACGCTAGCCATATCCTCCGCCCACAGTAATCATGGACAGATGGACGGACGGACGGACACACGGACGGTGCCCATTACCATATCCCCTCTAAGGTCTACCCACCATAAAAAAAATCAAAGGGCTGGCATCAATAATTTAGAAGATATGGCCCGGACAAAATTTGTATTGTATCTTGAGCTTGCTTAATGAACTTTGTTAATTAATTAATTAATGGAAGTAATTAGCCACAGAAAACAATGCGTATGCACACCTACTACCTAAGGTCTACACACCATAAAAAATTCAAAGGGCTAGCATTAATAGTTTAGAAGATATGGCCCGGACAAAATTTGTCTTGCTTAACAAACTTTGTTAATTAATTAATGCAAGTAATTAGCCACACAAAACAATGCCTATGCACACCTACTACCTATGGTCTATCCACCACAAAAAATTCAAAGGGCTAGCATTAATAGTTTAGAAGATATGGCCCGGACAAAATTTGTCTTGCTTAACGAGCTTTGTTAAATAATTAATTAATGCAAGTAATTAGCCACACAAAACAATGCCTATGCACAGCTACTACCTAAGGTCTACCCACCATAACAAAATTGAAGAGGTAGCATTAATAAAGGGAAGATATGTGCCGGACAAAATTTGTTTCTGTATATTTACATATCGTGGTGACCCAAATATTTGACCTAGTGACCTAGTTTTGCTTTATGACACTTTCTTAGACTAAGCTTCACATTTGTGTTACATTTCATGACTCTAAGTAAAAGGACAAAAAAGTTATGGCCCGGACAAGATTTTTCATACATATGTATTCTGTGACCCAGATATTTGACCTAGTGACCTACTTTTGGCACACCATACACCTCTATCCTAGGAAGCACAAACAGATTAAATTTGGTAGCTGTGGGTGTTATGGTGTTGGAAATATGGCCCGGAGAAGCTTCGGACGGACGGACGGACGAGGTGCAAACCTATTGTCCCCCACCAAGTGGGCGGGGGACTAATTAGCACCCCATGAGACAAGCTTAACTCTTTTAGTGCCCCATTATGGCACAGTGTGCCCAAAGTGTGGCAAGGAAAGCTGTTGACCTGGACTATTATATTCTATGTCACTTCAGGTATGCTGCTATTTGAATGAAAGGTCTCTGGACAAGGAACACGAATTTTGCACCCATATAATAATTCAGAGCAGTTCCTACAATGTAGCTCGACTAAAGTCAAAGTTGGCACTGGGGTATGTCATTTGTAAGTCCCAATGGTATGACAGTTGGACACATCAAAATGATCACATCAAGCAGGTGGCCTTTCAAAGGTAAAGTCACAAAGATTCCTGGTTACAAAATTTCAGTTTAGTCCCAAAAAGAAACATGGAACAGAGAGAGACAGAAGTGCTGGGGGGGGGGAGAAGACGGAGAGCACTTAAGATGTAAAAAAACATCACAGGGAAGTTGTGCATTTACAAGGGTTAGGTAGTCCTGATTGACTCTTTGCTGGCCAAAATAGAACTGAGTCAATAGCTTTCCTTAAGTGTGGGTTGGGCACAACATCCCCAACTCACACTAAGGAAACCTATTGACTTGGGCTGTACAATCGTGATAGGTTTTACATACAAATTCCAGCAAAAACTGTTTTTTCTCCACAAGAAATTACAGTAAAAATATTAACTCTTTCCCATTCAAATTGTCCAAAAGCACCCAGCTGTAAATTGTCATCTGCTTTAACCCCTACAGTGCTAATCATGGCAATAGTCGTTTTCTCATTACTGTAAAAACATAATGGTTAAAAGATTAAAATTCCTCATGCAGATACATTTCATTTAAATACCAGCAAACCTAGTCTAAAGCAAAAAGTATTCTTAGTCAACAGCTTTCCTTGGGACACTATGCAAATTGTGCACAAAGTGTCCCAAGTAAACCTGTTGACTCAGTCTTAAATCAGCACTTTAAGGGTTAATGTTTTTATATCAATTTCTCATTGCAAGAAAACATTTTTGCCGAGATTTGTACGTAAGACCATTCATAACGGCACGCCCCAGGTCAATAGCTTTCCTTCGCACAGGTTGGGTGCATATATGGACTCAGTTCTGCTCTGACCAGGAACGGGTTAAAGTGGACAACATTTTACATCCAGGCACTTTCAGGCGATTTGGGAAGGAAAGGGTTAATCCAAAATTTGTTGCCAAGATACCTATCTTGAAAGCAATGTGAGCACTATGATGTGTGCTAAATGGCATGTAAACACCTAAGATACACATAAAGTGACATCTGTGCAAATTTACTTGCAGTGGCCAAGAACTTTAAATCTGTCCAAAATATGTCATAAACAAGCATTTGCTGGCACAAACTACCTCCCCATTAGGCATACACACAAGCATTTCATCAACATTTAATGAGCTCAGGAACTTGACAACAAGCAAACATTTTAACTGTTTGTCTCCCTTCAGTTAAAAAATCCCTGGCAAATGTTGGCCATTAACTCTCTCACCACGGGAAGCGACTGCAGTCGAATTGTTCGCAGGCCACCGGATGGGACTGTAGTCAAATTCCAAGTTGGCTGCCAAATTATGTGACATTTGACCTTTAAAATGACCTTCGGACTACTGACCCTGAAACCAAGGAGGTTACCCTCCTTGCTGAAACTGAACTTACTAAAAAGTGCATAATGTACGTTAGTAGTTTTTCATTGGAAATGAATGTGTTTTGAAAAATTTTTAGATATGAACTGTTGAACGTTTTTAGGCAAAATTGACAATGATAAAATAAGGCAACTATTTTAAATTTTCACTTCAAATTATGAAAAGCTGGTTTTATAATACTAAAAAACATGCAACATATTTGTTCTTTTAAATGAAAACAAATCTGAAAAATCAAATTCATTGAAGATGATGATATTTGCCAGCAAGCTTGTTTGAGGAGGGAAATGGGTTAAAACAGCGAGTTACAGCTAATTCACTTGGTTGTATCAATTTTGTGCAATAGGTATTTGTGCAGCAAAGTTAGTCCCTGGATGTCATGTTTCCGGGTTCTATAAATATATGCTATGTCAATATAGAGAGATGTGCTGTTTTACCTGGTGGCATCAGTTACCTGAAAACATTGGGGTAATGTTAATATTAGGGTTATTTTTTTTTTTATATATTTTCAGCAGGTGGTCTTGTTTGCTGCACGAAGGTTACAGCAGGATACACATAGCCTGTTGTGTCACATCCGTTTGGGCGTAATTTGTCTCCCTCACGAGGTGTTTCAAACAATCTTCAAAAAAACATTATGCCACTTTCATTTCTATGCTGCATGTTGATGGTAACAACTACATGTACAATGGATTGTAACTCGGAGAGCAAAGAGGACACACATAATATAACCCAACATGTTGATTTGCATATATGCTTTATCAGTAATTACAAATTAACTTGAGTCTATTTTTCTTACTTTCATACACAGTGCTCCCTCTTTATAACGCTGGTGTTGGGGTCCACAGGCTATTCCGTGTTATAGCAAAACTGCCTTATAACAGAGGGACTTTTAACATGGGAGTAATGGGAAAGCTATTTCAGTGGGAGCCATGGTACCCCACCGTGTTATATCAGAAACTGCCTTAATTGTAATGAGGGGTGTTTCTAAAGAGGGAGTACTGTAGTTCCGGTATAATGGAACATACATTAAAACGTTATCGTTTCAATATTTTTGTTTATTATGTCATCAGCATTTTAAGCAAAAATGACAACACAGCAAAATTACCTTTTCTCCTTGAGTTCACAGTGAGTCAACAAGCTTCCCTTAGCATGGGTGGGCCACTAAGTGCCCAACCCATGCCAAGGAAAGCTGTTGACCTGGGGCATATTATCTTTGATAGGTTGTATATACAATTCCCAGCCACGCTGTTTTCCTTTACTGTAGAAATTTGTTGACAAAACTGAAGCAGACAACATTTGACCACCAGCCAGTTTTGGACAATTTAAGGGGTAAAGGGTTAAGCAAAATTCATTGTATGCCATCGCATAATACAGTTTTCATCATCCAGCAAAAAAAGCAAAGTTAAATTTGCTACATGCTCTGTCTCTAAAAAATTAATTGATCTGCAACAAAGTCTTTCCCCGATTCGTCTATATTTAGCAGACCTAGGGATTTCACAAATTTCATGGTGCCAGTGAAAATAACCTAAACAATTACACAACAATGTACTTTTTGTCATACGCCTACTTCAGTGCTGATTCGTCAAAATGGACCAACATTTTCCTGTTTGTATTGACACTCAACCAGTGTTATCAAGTTGCAATATTAATATCATTTCATCCATTGCCACGGAGAACACCATACAAAATACTGCATGGTCTGTATTCTACCTGCTGAATGCTTTTCTCTTCATTTCTTGGTAAAGTTAGCTGCGCTGTAATCCATGAATAAATGAAGATCAAATAGGATATCAATGTTTGTATCATAGATGTTTAGGATGCAACGCAGGCTTTCTGCAAGAGAGAGAAGCACCATACTGAAGTCTGCACTGTGAATTTTTGTCCGTTGTGTTCGGCATGGCAGTAGTGTGTATATTTATCTGTCACTTAAGAATCCCCTTGTGTTCTGTATGCCAGTAGTCTGTATATTTATGTATCACTTAAGAATCACAGTACAGTGAGAATGTGGGTATATAAAACATAGAAATTTACTTATGCACCCCCCCCCTTTCCGAATTTGAACTTAAAGGGTACAAGAGACCCTTTGAAATCTCTGAAGACAGAGGACCCTAAATATTGAATGAATACATTTGATGAAACTTTGTATCCCCTGTAACCCTCTGAAAATACTGGTGACCCTCCCGCCCCCCCCCCCCCCCCAACAATCTCAAAAAGTATGGCTGACCCTCAGAACAAATTCAAATGGAAAACCCTGGAGTAGATCCTTGTAATCGGGTGATTAAGTGTCATTTAACATTGTTCTGCTGTGTTTTTCTGGGGGATGCCACTTCCATACACTTGCATGTGATTTCTTCGACGCAGCAACTTGTCGATCAGTGATGTAATCTCATAATTACACAATACTGATCAATGCACAACCACCAAAGAGAACCACGCTAATGACAGTGAAGGGCTGCTAATCATTGATGAATGGCCAGTGAAAAAGTGTTACACCCGAAGAAATCAGGTTATTACTATTATTGCTACTTCTAACGAAAGTAGCGGGCTGCTAATGCATAAGCACATGGGTCGACTGGGTAGTGCATAGTGTTACGGGGTTTTACCGTGTGAGCTAAAATCGAACTTATCCACTACAGAACGTCCTCCTGAGTAGTAATAATTAACATTACCACAAGGTACGTTCATTCCTTATTTCTTTTGCTCAAGGCTTAAGAAGAGTTGATTTATGTCATAAATTTGTAGTTTGACCGAAGCCGATTAAAGAAGGTTAGATGAACCCCCACTCCCTGATCCCCCGGGCCACAATGTTGCAGATGGAGGATGATGCGACCTTAGACCTCACTTTTAAACACTTAAAGCATTTTGATATATTGTAAATGCACTTATTTTCACGCATACAAATTCTGACAGTTTTTGCATTATAGGCATTTAACTTAAGTTTTTAATTATCTTGAAAACTTTGGACACCTAATTAATATCAAACCCTTGTTAAAATACTTCTTTTTTTTTTAAATGGTTTTTGTGCAACTATTTTGGAGTGCCACTGGGAATGTAAAGCAGTGTGTTCTCAAGTCATAACATCCTGGATATCAGCCAATCAGTGGCTTAAATCCTGGTGGACTCATTTGATTGGATATTCCATGCCCAGCATTAATCCACCAATTACCAGCCAAAACAAGATCCTTTGGCCAACATGATTTCATATGTTCAATGACCTAAGTTTGACCCTTGAAAGATACTCAAGATAAGAATTTGAAAACACACAAAAAAAAAAAAAAAAAAAAAAAAAAAAAAAAAAAAAAAAACATACCCAAGATACAAAAGCAAAAAAAAAAAAAGATTTCCTGAGTGAAAGATAGGTACAAACAATAGGTCACACACATTACATAGAATCTACCAGGGGCTCAGGCTACATTCAAGTAACCAGAGCAAAAATCTTATGTTGATTCCATGGAGCCGGTATTTTGGTTTGGTGCCATACTAAGGTACAAGCAAGTGTTATACATACATAACAAACACCTTGTGACCTTGAAAACTATGCCAAGGTTACATATTGTTTGAAATAAGTGCAGTCCTTTAAGTGCTGTACAAGAATGTGGTGGTTGATGACGTCTTTTCTTGAAATGTTTTTATTATCACCAGATACAACTAAAATCAGCAGGATAATGCCCTGTGATCTTGAAATATATGGTCAAGGTCAAACAAGTTTTGACAATGGTGCATATCCATGTGCAATTTGGAAGTCAGACCTCAAAAACCTTTTTAGTAACAGAAGTACTACCATTGTGAACTCTTGACTCTTGAACTTCAAAAGTAGGTCAAATAAAGAAGTATGACCTTGACTTTAAATAGGTACATATCTACCAAGTTTCAGCTTAATTTGAGTGACGGTCCTGGAGAAGTCAAAAATAGCAAAAATACACAAAAAATTATAAAAATTTAGAAAAATTTTGCAGTGCCACCTGGTGAACAAATTCTAAACTAGGAGTCCCCGGGAGTGTCCCTGTGAGACATCAAAGCAACTGGGTGAGCGGTTTCCGAGAAGAAGATATTTTAAGATTTGCCCCCAAAAAAGAACAACAAATTTTATAAAATATCCAAAATTCACTGGAGCGTGACCATTTGAACAAACCTGTTAGAGACCCACCCAAGGTACATTGACACCAAGTTTGATGTCAATATGGCTGATGGTTTCAGAGAAGAATTCAATAATATGAATTAGCATTAGAATGGCCATTGACTTGCATTGTAATCAATAGGATAGCTGCATTTACCAATAAGTACCCCAACTGAAAAAATCGTTAAAAATCTGGAATCCACAGCAGTGCCACCTCGTGAACAGCTTTGTTTGACCTTCTATAAGGAACATATCCACCAAGTTTCAGCTCAATCTGAATGACAGTTCTGGAGAAGATGTTGAAAACAGCAAAAACACACAAAAAAGAATAAATGAGAAAAAAATTGCAGCACCACCTGGTGAACAAATTAAGAACTGGGAGTCCCTAGAAGTGTTCCTGTGTGATATCAGAGCAATTGGGTGAGCGGTTTCAGAGAAGATTTTTTAAGATTTGACCAAAAAAAAAAACAAAACAAAAAAAACATCATAAAAAATTAAAAAATCACTAGAGCATGACCATTTGGACAACATGGTAGAGACTCACCCAGGATACATCCCCACCAAGTTTGAAGTAAATCTGGCTGACTGTTTTTCAGAAGAAGTCAAAAATGTAAATTGTGGATGACAACGGACGACGGACCCTCAAAAAAGCTCAGCTGACTGACAAGTCAGCTGAGCTAAAAATTGGATAAAGGTGTACATTGTACATTGACATCTGTGACCTGACCTTGATGCAAGCTCATGAAAGGACTTTAAATGGTGGACTCATTTTCAGATACAGGGACCATAGTCATGAGTAGTCTCCCCAACAAATACAGAGCAATCAATGACTTTAACATCATTAATTGGCAAATTACAAAACTGAGAAGGCCATAAATGCATACTGTGCACCTTTTTTGTAATTGGAGAGACTTCTGATTCTTTCACAAGTTTTTTCTTAAGCTGTAAATGCTTTAAGTTCGCTGTAGTCTTATTTTCGTTTATTTCGCTGATGGTACAAAACCTTGAAAATAAAAACAGAGTGAAATAGCATTTTAAACTTTTTTGAACACGAACTATGTCCAAAACTGTGAAATCAAAACTACAGTAGAATGTCAAAAAATACACAAACCGTGAAAATTTTATACACCCGAAAATAAAGCAATTTACAGTATAAATTTTCATCTCGCCATACCACTGACCATCAATAAATATTGCAATGTGTCCACGTAAACTGCATGAGGACACGTTTGTCACACTCTGCGCGAGGACATTTCTGGTCAGTGAGGTTCCTAAGGAATTAAATACTGATCATTAAATGTTCCTAAGAGACAAATGACCACCCGATCTTTGTAATGAAGGTACCACATATGTGACTATAAAAAGCCTACTTTCTGCAACCTCATTATAGATTTTATTGCAAATATACACTCCTGATAACTATCTTGCCACACATAAAATATCAATAGAAAAGCCACACTATCTCATTTGTGAGAGTTACTAAACAAGAATTTGCATGTCTGTGGTTCAACTGGTGATGTTAAGTACCATTACACATAAAAAAAACAATAATCATTTCCGCAGGAAAATCTTCATTGAGTGGAACGGTAAAATATTTATTGTACCAAGTCACGATATAATCATTTAAGCAAAGCAATAAATTTTGATGAATCAAGCTCATAAAACAGTAATGGTGAACTTCAGCAAGGCCTTCCACCAATCAGGTATTTACATACCAAAAAAAATTTTTAAAAATACATAGAAAATTTGTATCCACATTATGCTCTGATATTTTGCTTGATTTAAGGGTAATATTTAATTGTCTTTCATGCTCGGACTCCCCTTCTGAGGAAAAAAAGAACAGAAGCAAACTGGCTGGCAGCTTACCATAAAATGGCATCAGCATTTTCAAAATTTATTCGACATTTTGCGTAAATATCACCACGCCTCAGATGTACAGTTCATTTCTTTTTCAAATAGGTGTTAGACTGGATTGTCCTTTACGTGATTTTTCACTTTATCCTTGCCTCCTAAGCAGACTTTCTTGGGGCGATACACTATGTTGGCCCCTCGCCGGGGGGTAGTAGACCGCCAAGAATGGATGTTTAGCAGGCAAACTTTATCCCAGTAATATTTACATTCTTATTTTTGAAGGATGGCCTCCTCAAAGCTGGATTGTAAAACATATGACTGACTGCCTGTGCTGAACATTATCTTTCCTAAAATTCTGGTATTTGTTTTCAGGTGACAGTATCCACATATATAGCAGCAGAGACGTCAAGTAATGCCACGGTGACAAGTGCTACTTCGGCTGGGAGAAACATGGAACATCTATGTCACAACCCACAGGACACCTCTGATCCCATTGTAACAGCAGTCTTTCTGTACATCTTCTTTGTTGTGGGTTCTGCTGGCAACTTACTCGTCATTCTCGCAATAAGTTTTCGCCGATCGCTATGGAAACCCTCCAACGCCTACATTCTGTGCCTGGTTTGTTGCAACTTTGTGACATGTGCTGTGATTTGTCCTTTCCAAGCCGAGGTGATGAGAGTCGGTTGTTCCATCCCCGGTTGTGAAGTGATGGGCGAGCTCAAAATTATCACACTGCTGGTTTCGGCGGTCAGCCTCTGCGCCATTGCCATCAACCGGTTTATACTTATCACATTTCCACCTGATACGTATGCAAAATTATACAGCACAAAGCGAACCAGCCTCAGTATTATCCTCATATTGCTTATTCCCATGGTAACAATAATGCCAGCCAACCTTACTGGTACCCTCAGACCCGGATATTACCCTAACATGGGGTTCTGTACCCCGGCCAGAGTTCCAGAAACAACAGAAGAGAGTAAGAGAGCTTATACCTTCGCTATCACCATGATTGGTGTATTCGGGTTCCCAATCTGCGTTATTATCCTCGTATGCTATGTCGGCGTGTGGTTGAAGTTTCGAAAAAGTACACAAGCTGCCCAGCGGAGCAGTACCCAGCAGTCAAACGGTAAACGTTTTAAGCTCACGCGTAACCTGTTCTTGCTCACTGTGGTCTTTGCCTTATGCTGGCTGCCCGACTTCTTCACCGAGACCATGGATACAGAATACACCTTCACAGGCCCCTGGATGAAGATCATATACATGCTGCTCTTTTCCAATGCAGTGATCAACCCGTTCCTCTACGCTCTGATCAGCGATCAGTTTCTCAAGGCTTACAAGAACGTGTTCATGTGTCGCATCACTTGCAAAGCGAGTGTCCATCCGGGCAATAACACAGACTGCAGTAGTGCGACAATGTAAACATGATAACAGTCTCAGCTACCTCATCCTCTAGGTGCCCATACCCAAAACTTGACTCCTCTCAAGTGCTCACAATTTGATGACAATTTTAACTGTGCAAAATTGCAGAACTTACATATACATGGCCTGAATGCACTAAAACAGGCTTGGATGTACACATGCAGCCATATTGCACCACATTCATGCCAACTGACTATTTTGTACTAATGTTCCATCATTATAGTGTATTAGACTTTCTCAAAATAGCGTTCAGAGAACGGATTACCTGCGGCACCCACAATCTTTTTTTTCCTCAGTTCTGCATTTTTTTTAGACTTCACAGGTGCCATAATACAGTGTAACTGCATCCAAGATTTTATGAAGCTGTGATGAATCTTTCTTGAGATATTATGGTACCCTGTCCTCTTGTTCCACTAAGACCTCCTTCCAATAAATATTTCAAAAGTAAGATTAGTTTAAATATAATAACAGGGAGCTGCTTTTCAATAGGAACATGGTCCATTATTATGTGCGCCTCTGATGAAAATTTGGTGAAGATGCAATACATCCTTGTTGAGATATTATGATAACATCGTCTGCTTGTGCACCACTCAGACAGCCTTGAAATAAAATACATATTTTAAAATTTCATTAAAAAATTACAAATGCAAAGAGGAAGCTGGTTTTAAATAGGAACCTGGTCCATCATAAAATGCAACTCTGACAAAAAATTGGAAAAGCTGTGGTCAATATTTTTTGAGATATTGTGGTAACATTGTCAGGGTTGAAGCCACTCAGACAGCCTCCAAATAAATACATTAAAGTTTCATCAAATTTTAAAAAATTATCAGAGGAAGCTGCATTTCAATAGGTACCTGGTCAATTATATGGTGCATCTCTGACAAAAATTTGGTACAGCTACGGTGAATATTTTTTGAGACATCGTCCTTCAAAAAAATACATTAAAAGTTTCATCAAAAGTTAAAAAATTGTCAATGGAAGCTGCATTTCCACAGAAACATGGTCATTATACGGTGCATCTCTCATAAAAATTTGGTAAACCTACAGTGAATATTTGTCGACATATCACAGTAACATCATCAGGGTTGATGCTATTCAGACAGCTTTAAAATAAACACATTAAAAGTTTTTCAACAAGTTTAAAAACTATCAGGGGAAGCTAGTTTTCGAAAAGAACCTGGTCCATTATACGGCGCATCTCTGTTAAAAATTTGGTAACGCTACAGTGAATATTTTTCGAGATATTGTGATAACATCAGCAAGACGGACGGATGGACGATGCAGGGGACGACAATACCCTTCGGCACTTTTTGTGCTGAGGGTAATAAAAACTAGAGGTCTAGCTACAAAATTTGAACTCCAAGCATTAACCTAACAAAGTGCAATAATATGATAACTATTATTTGGTTTTTTTATCTGCAGCCAAATATACAAGAAAATCCATCCCTAGAGTGAGTTAGTGTTGTGCTGAGCACAAGGAGCATTAAGGCTCTCATGTGCTCACACGTTGCGGTTTGTGTGCGAACACATCATGCTTGTTGGTCAGCTAGAAAAGGTGTAGAAAGCTGTTCTTCAAAAAAAAAAAAAAAAAAGGTAAAATATTCTGTTTGATTCTGACCAAATTTACTGCATGTAAGCACATCAAGGCCCCATTTATCAACCACTTATCAAACAAATGGTCTATTCCTGACTGCAATTGAAGCCTCCGAGAACCAACATGTATTCATGTGGTCTATTGTACCACAGCCATTAAAACCACTAGCTGTGAACATTTCGAGTCAAGCATGACTGCAATTCATCTGGACGAAATGCCCAATCAAGTCACTGCACACATTAAACTGTATGTGTAAAAGTATGTCCCATTTGTTTCACATATGGATTATATATGACATAATCAGAAATGACTAATGGAGCCACTCTCCATGACAGATTTATTTCCTGTCTCTAGCATGCTGGAGGTGGAGGTACCCAGACGACTCGGAGAAAGTATCTGTGTGCAGTTGGTGGTACAGGAACATGTTCCACTTTCTCCTGCAGCCAAAAAACCCGAAACCTCGTTCCAGAGATGAGCATGTCACTCCCCAGCCGAGTGTACAAGCTTGATAAACACAGCTGACCTCTTGCCTGATATGTTCCAGAGATGAGCATGTCACTCCCCAGCCGAGTGTACAAGCTTGATAAACACAGCTGACCTCTTGCCTGATATTGTCCACCAACTCATAGTTCTTGTGCCGAATAAAAAAGCTGGACTACGATACACACACTAACAATATCTGCCGAAACAGTAACAAAAACCTAACAAAAAGAAAACAATACAAAAAGCACAATAATTTCTTTGTAAAGATTGTGAATTGACAACTACAATGTGATGTTAACTGGTGATCCGAAACCGGAAAATACTCACTAAAACACAGTCAATGTATGTGTATAAAAACACATCTGAAATACTAAAGCGCAGATCAGCACCCCCATTCATAAACATATGCTAACCATGGTTTCATGTGCTTTGTAAATCAAGTGTGGTACCTGTCACACAACATGGGGCAAAAATTCATAATTATTTAATTCACATATCAATTAACATTTATTTCTTCTGCGATAGGTAATAGTTGGAGTGGAGATGTAATGCAAAGGTTTAAAAGTGATGTAAACCATGTTTATTTGTCAGATTAAATTGATGAATATCAAATTTCTGATTGTCAGACCACATGACTGTACAGAGGCAAAAAAAAGAAAAAAAAAAAACGTTAAACAAAGTCAATTATATTGTTTCATATCATTATGAAATCTTGAATGTCTCAATATTACTATAACCTGCATCATTATTGCTGTTCGACTGACATGGTAGAAAATACGGCAGGTTACGAAGTCATTACCTCTGTTGTGTTTTTAATTACTAAACTCTTTCAGAGCCACATTTTGGACCAGGTCAACAGCTTTCCTCCGTGCACTTTGGGCACAGTGTGCCCAAAGTGCATCGAGGAAAGCTGTTGACCTGGGCTATTGCAGTAAACATCCTAGGTAACTACCAGCATACTGGTACTTGCCTGAAGGTCTTTTTTACAAAGAATATGAATCAAGTAGCCTTGTCATAGTTCAGAGCAGTTCGTTTTAATTACTTTGACTTCAGTTCCAGTTGGCACTGAATAAATTAAGCCTTTCCCCTGTGATACATGCCCACTGACGGAAACCTGCAGAAATAGCTAACTCACAGTCCATCCAGAAATAGCTAACTCACAGTCCACCCCGATATAGCTAACTCACAGTCCATCCAGAAATAGCTAACTCATAGTCCATCCAAGCTAATTTGTTCAATGAAGATACTCAAATGTTTAGTCAGGATCTGACACATAATTAGTTAATGTACATCAGCTTTTTCTAAAGATTATAACTTACAAGAACTACTGCCGGACAGAAAAATGGTTTACAGAATTTATTTTTCTAATCTTGCCATGTCTGATCAAATGCTCAACCCTGGTATAATGCTGAGCTAATGGCCAACTTGCTACATGTATATCCAGATGAGAATAATCCATCAGCTTTGCCAATTGCTAGCAGTTCTTTCACTGTGTAAAAACTTCCCACGGTAAGATATCATGCTTTTGTGTATTTTAAGGTTATGCAATTGGAATATTTTGCGCGTTTGTATGTAACCAACACAAATCACTGTAATAAAATGATGTAAACAACTCACATGTATGTAATGTGTTTTACTTTATCCTTTCCTTTTTATTTTACCTTTTCCTTGGCATGAGTTGGGTGTATTAGAGCTCATAGTGACTGACCTGGGGTCCATCATCATGACAGATGATAGAACTATTTTACAATTCCTCACAACAAATAAGCGTTTTCTATTAATATGAATTTAAAAGCTTTACAGTAAACAACACTTTACATTCAGCCATTTTGAACCTCCGGAGCAGAAAAAAATTCAGAAACTTTAAACTGCATGCTTGTCAGTATCCTTTGACCAGAAGTAGAGATGTGTTTCGCTCCCAAAGGTAAGATTTCATAGTTATCATGAATTCAGGATGTAAAGGAGTAATGCATTCGACGATTTCCCTAAATTACATTGAACATCTCAAATTAAAGGTAAAAATGTGCGACACTCCCACAAAATGGCGCGATGTGTGAAAAAACTTGTACGAAACACACTGGGCAGGACTGAGGTGCAAATGGAATCAATGTTGACTTCTATGTTATGCATGTTCTCTTTATACCATGGTTTTACAAAAGCAGTTGGTCTACTCTGGGCTCCTACTGCCAAGACTCCCTTTATACAACAATTGATAAAGCTATATTTAATATTTTTTTGGATATTGTGTTAACGCCATTTTCTTTAATATAATACTGTGACCTAAATATGTGACATAGATAATGATGATCTTTTGTGTAATTGTTATGTAAACATTGCCACCAACTGACATTATGAAATTATGATAAATAAAATTTCCAGTTTGTGAGCTTTAAAAAAATGTATACTTTTACCAATAGTGTCGATAGATGATAGTTAACTCACTATTTGGAGTAATTACATTCATGCTGATTATATGTGACCCAAACTGTCGTGCTTAATATGGGTGATACCTATGGTGACATAAAAGAGACATGCCGGGTCGGGGATATACATTTGGAGTGCACAGCAATGTTTACTGAATCTCTTTATATCTGGTGGGAGAAGTAGATCCCCCAGAGATCCACCCATTTGAGTCCAATAATTTAATAATCTGACACAGACACAAGTGACCACAAACCAAAAATTGCAATTTAAACCTTCATCTACATTCCAGTATTGATATTGATGGTGTGTCAAAATATCTGCTTGACACACAAACTTTCATTATAACATTTATATTTTTAGGCATGTTTAATCAACTACGTTACTACCGATAATTAACAAAGGCACCCCAATTTTTTTTTGGGGGGGGGGGGGGGGGAGTTCAGCGTACAAGTGCAAATAGTAATTTTTTGCATAAAACAGAATAAAACAGCTGAATCAGATCCAAAAAAATCATGGTTCTGGCATTTGTTGAGGAAAGTCAGCTGTGAACATGGAGAGCAACAGTATACATGTGCTTCACTGATTTTAAACTTGAGGGCCATGAGAATGGAATCTTTTATATTATCATTAGTTGTACCAGCCAGAAAGACCACGCTCCAGGGAATTATTAATGACAGCAGTCATCAACAGCCGCAGTTTATGTCTGCCAATGCAGATGAGAAAAAAGCGTAGTCTCCGATGGCAGGGGAATGTCATGGAAGGGAGGATTTGAGGCACCAGATTGAAGATTAATCACCTAACTGTACACAGCCCTACCCACTGTGGATGTCCTCATCAAAATTTACACATATTTCTATGCCAATATTAGAGAGCGATTGACGTTAATGAATGATACATGATACAAACAGACTCAATACTCAAGACTCAAATTAATTTATTTGATATAACATACAGAAACACTAATTAAAAGGGCATGGCCATTGCTGAACTAATGAATTAGTATCTCCTATTATATGCATGACAATTGAAAATGTTATGCGAGGATAATTACAGTTGTCAAATTAGATCCACTGTCACTGGGGCCACATACGGGATAACATGGATAATGTGTTGACGAGATCATGCCTGGTTTGAATTTGTTTACATAAAATCGATGATAGGCCATGAATCTGGTACTAGTACAAAGGGTTGGCACAAGTGGGGGATTCTGGAGATTTTGAAAATGTGGGCAGCAATGAGGAAAGAAAAGGTAAACATGTTCATGTACAGTGACAGCTGCCTTGAAAAACCACCCCTAGGAGTGACCAAATCATGGTGTCCAAGGCAGGTGGTCTCTAAGAGGAGGAATAAACAAAGCAGTGGTATAGGTCAGCAATACATGACGAGTCCCTCACCAGAGGTCAATTGCATCTGTATATGTCTTACAGTACATAGGTTTAGGAAATTTGGCCCAAACAAGCGTTTTTGATGAGGGAGGTCAAGGTCACAGTGACATAATTTTGGTACATGACACACTTTATCCCAAAAAGTAGACACAGCATTTTTGGTACCTACAATTGAAATATGGCATGCACAAGCATTTGCAATGATGGGGTCAAAGGTCAGCATTCCACGGCTGTTGTTATTGAACACCCAAAGCTGAGTCCCTCTGGTTGTGTCCGAGGGATATGGTGAAAACATATTTGGAGGCGTCAGCCTTCCAGCAGCTTCCAACTCTGCCTGTTTATAGACTTTTTTTTTAGCTACGGATTCATATAAGTTTGATGGCATAAAGATATTTGGGGATTTTGAAGTGGGCAGTGCCAAGTCCAAGTTAATTTAAAATTATGCAAGTTAGGGGCAATTAAAATTTTAAAAGTTCCATGTCTTCCAAACTATTGCAGATAGACACACAATTTTAATGGGCATACATAAATTTGTGACACCTCCCAATATAACAGACAGTATATGAAAGTTGTAGAATCTCAAATTACGCAAATTAGGGGCATCGAAAAATTTGAAAGTTGAATATCTCAAAAACTATTTTGGATTGAGATGCCACTATAACTTTAATCAACAGGTTTGTGGCACAGCCACATCCAATGAACCATGAACCAAAGTTGTAGCATTTTAATTTATGACAAATCAGGTGAATATGCAAAATTTAAATCTTTGAATAGCTTCAAAACTATTATAGACAGAGGAGCCATTCCAAATTCAATTTATGGGTTTGTGACATAGCTGCATCCAATGAATTACCGTATTTCCCACCATCAGCACCACTTCGTAGGCAGGGGATAAAAACAAGCTTATTTTGCATGAAGAAAGTCACTGACAAAAACATCAAGTAGCACCACAATGCTCAGCACATTGTACGCCTTCTCTCATCACCATCTGCCTTGTCTTTCGATTGATTATTTTCTAATATTCGATGACTCAGCTTAAAACCTGTTTATAACAATGCCACTCAGCCTGAGATTACACAACTTAGTTATTGACCTGGGAAGAAGCAAAGATAGCATGCATCAGTTATTGACCTACGGACGCAGGTGAATTTAATTTCTGTACATATTTCCATACGTAAATCCTTGGGGAAACCTGTGCTTTGACACGGAAAAACTACCAACAGCTGAAGTCACAGAAAGAGGCAAGAAATATGCCCAGCAAGGAAGGGATAATATCTTGTGCATTTATTTGGCAGGCCCAGCAGGGTATCAAACAGAAATGGTGCATGTCACAGAATCCATCAACACAATGATTCTGCCACCAAACAACAGGGTTACCATAGTATTGACTTTACAGCAGTACCCTATGACCAGTCTTCTCCCCTAAGGGTTATTATCTCTACCCCATTGATTGCATTTTCCACTCAGGCCATTAGATGTTTATACGTCCTGATGTGCCGTCATGCGTTTTGCAAATACAAAATTCTTTTACATTATTTGTTAAGTATTAATAAGGTGTGACTATGTTTACAGCAAATCACAACCTTGGGCAGCAAGTGCATCATTCCTGCTGCAACTGAAATGAGAAGCTCAAACTAGAAAATAAGATTTATTTCACAGCAAATCTGTCTGAGTGCTTACAAAGGCAAAGAGCTTTCAACATGTCATCAGCACAAAAAAGGGCAAAAAAAACCCCAGAATGTCTGTGTTTACATATGGATATGATATACAGTCACTAGGCCAGCCTTAAAAATATTTCTGTTTCGTATAACGCGCCCGGTGTGCGCAAAACATTGTGGTTGGAAATTTTTTTTCAACAGTGCAAATTTTTTTTTTTTTTCAGGCTTGATTTAACGCTATTCGCACGCCCCGTGTGTCAGTTCTGTAAACGCATATCGTTCGCGTACCTACCATGAATGCTATCGGTACATCGTAGTAAATTTGCGTATACAGTATTGGCAAGTTCCTTGCAATAAAAGGTGTTCCTAAATCAAATTCAAACGAAAATTTTAATACTTCAAATCAGAAATCGAGTGTGCACACCGTCGACATCTTTCCTGCAACTGTACACAAACAGCTGCTTTAGCCATGTGGTCTGACGCACAACACATCACCCGATTGGTCAATTGAGTCACATGCAAAAATGAGCCAATCACGGCTCGTGTTACAGTGTTTCATCATGGCTTCTGCCAGGTGAACATGTGTGAATCTGCCGTAATTTACGGAGGGACCACACAAACGGGAAGCTTTGTTTATATTACAGCATGCAAAAATAAAGATTCCAGTGTTAATTGCAACAATTATTTGGAGTCATAGGCAAATACACAAAGGTACGGGATAGCGGGAATAGCTGGGGGTGTCCCAAATCAGTCCGTGAAACTGGGTCAGTTCACCGCAGATCCACTCCACGCTGTCACTTGCGTGTGACTGGAAGTTGTGTGCTGTTTTTGCCTGGGAAGTCATCTCAAGGCACCTATTTTTTCCAACACTGTTTGATCCCACCAATAAATGGCATTTGATGTCAATTTACAGATGAATTCGCCATGCAAATTTTATTGTATTTTGACGCTGCTTTGACATCGTTGGGGCAGATCACACTGACGGTGAGTAGTGTGACCCGCTCAGCAAACCAATAATTACTGCTGGTACCTTTGCTATGGTAACGTAATCGTATGTAGTGTACGACAGTGAAAATGTCTGCTTGTGTTGACAGAGATAAAGTTCTGATGAATACAACTGCGGACCAAATACATGTTTAAACTTGGAATGTTTATCAATTAGCGATTATTATCACCTATCGGTGCCCCTTGCAGGTGCTGCGAAAGCTCTGATTTTTTAAGTGATTAGATCCCCCCAGCCCCTCGTTGCCAGCCTTGCAAACAACTGCAACTTATAACTGTGTCATGAAAATTTCAGGAATAGAGTTCCCAGCGAAAAAAAAGTTGGTTGCCCGACCGGGCAAGTACCTATTGATTTTAACTTGCCCGAGATTAAATCTCACTTGACCATGGAGCAGTAAAACTCTTAATCCATGGCCCTGCACATACACACAAAAGAGGTGTGTTCATGACTTGTAATATTTACTCTGAACCCTCATCATACACCCCTCCCCTCCCCTCCCCTGCTGTTGTCAAGTGAAAATTAAAACTACACATTTGTATTTGATATCTTACTCTTTTTCTTCTGTGATATCTAAAAAAAAGGGGCAACTTTATTATTACGCTAATCCTTTGTTTCTTGAAGCCCTGTACATATACATGTTTAAAATAGCAAAAGACCCACCCCAATGCAAGCCAAGCCGAGGTGTATTTACAGTAGGGCTACTCTGTCTCAGCGCCAGCAAACCAGCCTGAAGCATATATTGTCCCGCTACAACCTCATCTGTGGCAGAGTCTCCTGCTTTAATACAGATTTAATAAAAAATTTTCAACCTGGAATCTTGTTTATCTTGTATCAATACTAAGTCCATCAGTCCCCGTACTTGCATGATGCCCATATTGCAGTAATACGTAGTAGGTATGTGTAGATAAAAAAAAAAAAAAAAAATTAATAAAAAAAAAGAAAAAATCCTCCCTGCCTCATCAAATTTTTCAAGGCCCTGTTATACGAAACAGAAATATTTTCAAGGCTGGCCCTAGATGGCAGCACCTTCTGGTGTTAAAATAGAAACCATTTATTCCCATTATGAACTATATGGGCACTAAGCCACTTAAGGTTAAAAAAAAATTGATGGTCCTGATTTGTATAAGTTTGAACTTCATAACTTTATCAATATGACACAATCAACTTCATTCACCTTTATACAAAAAATATGAAGATTCTAGCTGGAAACTTCAAAGGAAGGAAGGAGGGCAGGAGGCAGGGAGGAAAGAAAGAAAGAAAGAAAGAAAGAAAGAAAGAAAGAAAGAAAGAAAGAAAGAAAGAAAGAAAGAAAGAAGGAGGGAAAGAAAGAAGGAAAGGAAAGAAGGAAAGAAAGAAAGAAAGAAAGAAAGAAAGAAAGAAAGAAAGAAAGAAAGAAAGAAAGAAAGAAAGAAAGAAAGAAAGAAAGATATTTGCACACAGACATTTAAAAAGCATGTCTATACTCTATAGGGTACTCTTCAAAAAACAAGGTTCCCTGAAAAGGATAAAAATTATTGTCCACATATATGATCCTGGTGACACTAATCCGTACACCCAAGAGGCATACAATGCTGTTACTGTGTGTGACTATGTCTGAAGTACACATTCACCAAACATTTTCTCGTCCAAATAACTTTGTTTTAGTTCAACATTTACTGTAAAAGAACACTGTTCCATTGATTGTGATAGAACACCTTCACAAGGGATTGGTGGCTCTCTTTACAGGACCGGGACTTTTTTTTCCATTAAGATTGTTGCCATTTTTGCCTGCACACCAGGGTCAATTTAGCACTTTACCACAACCAAATTTTTTTTGCCATTAAAGCTGCAAAACATGCTTGATGGCTTCCCGCTGTTGACCCATTTATAAACTCATTTGGTTGTTGATGCCTTGAATTTTCAAAATTTTGAATCAAACATGATAATACTGATCAATTAATTCATAGGTTTAGACATGGACAGCAACTAGACTGGCTACAGAGAATAGATTGGATTTTGATATTTTTTTTTTGGGGGGGGGGGGTTCAGAACTACAGAGTAGATGTGGCAATGTTGCTCCTGTTTGTATAATTATTATGAAAAACAATAAATCGATTGCCACACTTTATCAAGTCAGTCAAGCAATGTCATTCTCTGTTAGGGTGTAGTTTTTGGAAATGTAAGGAGATAAGTTTTTGTTAGCTGCCTTGAACATAAAAATTCCCATGCGGAATATGTGCCTATCTACAAGAAGTTGAAAACAGTTTAACCTGTGAAAATCTCTCTTTCCCTCTCTCTCCCTCCCTCTCACATGCGTGTGTGTGTCTCTCTCTTTCTCTCCCTCCCACATATGTGTGTGTGTGTGTATGTGTGCATCTGTGTTAATCTCCAAAGTTTGGCCAGATATTGCTCAAATTTATACCAATCCAGGGAACAAGTTGTTTTTTTGTGGAAACTAAGTATTGTACAAGCATAAACATCTTTTTGTCCAGAACCACTTCCTAGTTGTCATTACCTTATTCCGCAGTCCGAACTTTTAACATATAATATAGTACATGTATATAATTTACATTATCTCTTCAGCGGCACAACTAATAAAATATCATAACATGTATATCAATATTTCAATCATATTCTTACAGTGCCCTGTGCTATCCAAATTTGCATGCTTTATTTCTGGTAAATTTTCCCCCTTTTTTTACAAAGAATATTACATATCTGGCACAGACACTGAGTTTGAAACTCTGTACAAGTGAGCCACCAGCAGTGTTTGTCACGATAATTAAACAACTCGGTAAGATGAACAGGTGAATGTCCCAGGTAACTCCACCTACACCCCTCCAATGTCCATCCAATATGGGTGGAAGCAGTAACCTACAGGTGCATCACGTCAGAGTACGCCAAAAATATCATCCATCAGCACATAATAGCAGCCATCATCTTGTGCAAGAGTTTCTGGAATAGTTAACAACAGGAGTCTGATCCATCGCGTTCAGTTTCTGCATCATTGCATGTCTGTGGTTTTTGTTTTTTTGTTTTTTTGTTTTTGTTTTTGATAAATATTAAATCTCCATCCATTGCCCCTTTGTACCAACTGACAGCTCCAAGCTAACTCAAAGACACGGCTTAAATGTCAAGAACAACACATGCTGGCTAGAAACAGTGGAGGGGCTTACGGCTTCTGTATCATTCTACTTTGACTTGGTTACTCTTACTGTTGCCCGGCAACTGGGGTTGCTTACCAGTCTCACCTCCTGGTAAATAGAATCTGATGCTTCCTTGTGAAGCATCAATACACAGTAGTGAACTCAGGCAGACACCTTCCCGATTTTTCTTTCCTTTCTTTCTTTCAAGAATATTCATGAAGAGCAATTTACATTGATGTATTATGTAATCACCACCAGCAACTGTAGACAGCCATATCTTCTGACAAATTAAATAAATCACAGACGTTTCAGTTTCAGTCGTCTTTCTTGTGAAAATTGATAATACAGTCAATGGAAATTCATTATCTTTGAATAGCAGTTTTTTGCACTGGCAATCTTTTTTACACAAAATTAAAACCTATCACAAATACTTCGGTTTTTTTAACCTGCTGGGGGCTATCCTTCATGTATTTAATACTTTTGCTATGATGCAGTATCTCTGACCTTGGACTGTAGGAAAACCTATTTCAGTTAACGTAACATCACACCAGGGTCACTCAGGAGACTATAATTATCATCTTTTCTCAAGCACGACTAAAAGAGCATCCCCTCTTTTAAAATAATTTCCTGTTGCTCATCATTTTTTTCCACCAAACATTGTGCAGGTGGAAGGATTGCATATTATTTTTTCATCCCTCAAAGCTTGGCAAAGGGCAGGTTATGTTTAAGCAAATTATAAGGTGCACAAAACATGTGATTGACCTGGCTAAATAAAATTTAAACTCGATGATCCAAAGGACCAATGTCCCCCACCACATCATGACAACTAAGGTGTGACATTACAACACTTCATATTAGAATGAGTTTTGAATTTCAGTGCACATACTTTGGAAATAATATAATACGTAACTCATGAAGTGAAAAAAGTTGACCAAAAATACATAGGTGTACAGAGCAAGACGGCAGCACATTTCGTAGTACAGGTCTGAATACATCATGTTGCCCAGCACCACGACGGAGAAGCGGATCATTATTTTAAAGAACATATAAAACACAGGACGTGCTGCACAATATAAATACAACTAGAACAGACTGATTTTCCAACAGAAAATCAAATGTCTCCCAGTGGAACACTAACGTCTCTGAATAAGCTACAGGTGATAACAAATTACAAATGACCAAGTTTGCTTGAAAATTACAATCCTATTTTAGCTCTCACCGAGATACATTACTCTAGCAATTTTCATCAAGTTCTTCAAGACTTATTGCAGAGAAACTAATTTCACACAAATGACCCTGTGACCTTGAAAATTAGGTCAAGGTTATCCAAATACAATCCCAACCTTGGTTTCACCTTGATACATAATCCTACCAAGTTTCATCAAATTCCATCAAGTTCTTCATGACTTATCGAACGGAAACCAATTTCACATAAGTGACCCTGTGACCTTGAGAATTTGCACAAGGTCATCCAAATACAATCCCAACCTAGGTCTTGCCAAGATACATAATCCTACCAAGTTTCATCAAATTCCATCAAGTTCTTCATGACTTATCGAACGGAAACCAATTTCACATAAATGACCCTGTGACCTTCAGAATTCGCTCAAGGTCATCCAAATACAATCCCAACCTAGGTCCTGCCAAGATGCATAATCCTACCAAGTTTCATCAAATTCCATCAAGTTCTTCATGACTTATCGAACAGAAACCAATTTCACATAAGTCACCCTGTGACCTTGAGAATTCGCTCAAGGTCATCCAAATACGATCCTAACCTAGGTCTTGCCAAGATACATAATCCTACCAAATTTCATCAAATTCCATCAAGTTCTTCATGACTTATCGAACGGAAATCAATTTCACATAAATGACCCTGTGACCTTGAGAATTCACTCAAGGTCATCCAAATACAATCCTAACCTAGGTCCTGCCAAGATGCATAATCCTACCAAGTTTCATCAAATTCCATCAAGTTCTTCATGACTTATCGAACAGAAACCAATTTCACATAAGTCACCCTGTGACCTTGAGAATTCGCT
The DNA here is from genome assembly GCA_964020975.1 of Hermodice carunculata. NCBI lineage: Eukaryota > Metazoa > Annelida > Polychaeta > Eunicida > Amphinomidae > Hermodice > Hermodice carunculata. Next base: position 103,472,507 of record OZ026614.1, on the reverse strand, counting down.
CAAGGTCATCCAAATACAATCCTAACCTAGGTCTTGCCAAGATACATAATCCTACCAAGTTTCATTAAATTCCATCCTGTTCTTCATGACTTATCGAACAGAAACCAATTTCACATAAGTCACCCTGTGACCTTGAGAATTCGTTCAAGGTCATCCAAATACAATCCCAACCTAGGTCTTGCCAAGATACATAATCCTACCAAGTTTCATCAAATTCCATCCTATTCTTCATGACTTATGGAACGGAAACCAATTTCACATAAGTGACCCTGTGACCTTGAAAATTAGGTCAAGGTCACCCAAATACAATCCCAACCTAGGTCCTGCCTAGATACATAATCCTACCAAGTTTGATCAAATTCTGTCAACTCCTTCAAGACTTATCGCACGGAAACCAAGTGTTGAAGAACCTGAACAACAACAACAACAACAAGCGGAAGAAACGGGCACTAAAACAATATGTCCCCCGGCTTCCACCGGGAGACATAATAATGACCCTAACTGAAATAATGAAATTTGTATTGCATTATTTTCTATTCAAAATATGATACAGGCCCCTAGTCTCTGAAAAGGTAGAGGCCCCAGTCTAGTGAGGATCATCCTACTGCAATCAGTTATACAAAACGTTTATGGAATGATTTTTTTGGTACAACCAAATTTCATCAGCCTGGACTTGAGCCTTTCCCCCCTTGAACCAGCCATTAACTGGCCTGTGGTCAAATTTCATCTGCTTCAGTGTTTTCAACTTCAATTTTAAAAGAGAATTGTAGTTGAGACCTATCTCAGGTCAACAGCTTCCCTTGGTATGGTTTGGGCACCTGGTGCCCAACCCATGTCCAGGAAAGCTGTTGACCTGGTCTTAATTCAAGGAGGAAAGGTTAGTCTCACTTCTTTTACTGAATAATTTGCATATTTACAGAATCCAATATGTAAAATATAATATAGGTTACAGTACATGCATGATAAACAGGAGAGTCTTACTCCATTGGAGGCATCCATCAAACTGATCATAGCAGCAAGTAAATATGTTTTGTGCACTAATAATTTAGGCAACTACACTGTGGGGTATTCATATATACATATCAAGTTAATCCTTGTGTCAACAATCCACTTGTTGAGAAAACTCAATACAGAATGTTCTCTGAAAGTTTACAATTTTTGTTATCGATCAGTGACAGACAGCAAGCAAGTGCCTAACCATGCATTAAGTGTAGAAATTTATGCTTCCGATATCTGTTAGAAAGGATGCAACATCACTGACAGAATGCCACTCAGGGAACATTTGATAACACACTATGCACTCAACAGGAACAATGAAATCCAATACCCTCAGCTGAAATTTGTCACACAACTGCAGGCTTTTCTTTCTTAGCTTAAACGCAGGACAAAAATATGACTTAACACTTATGCAGAATTATTGGTTTGTCTTGCAAGAAAAACAATGGCTTGCGTGTCAGATCACAGTCATTTGCTTCAGCCAGCTTCATGGCTTTTGTAGTAAGAATTATGGACCCTGTGACCTCTGCTTCAGTCTTGCACAAACCTGAAGTGTGTAATCAAATCCTGACTTGTGTTCTATGTGGCCAATGAGATGAGTAAAACAGACACAAATAAAATTAAAATGCAATCAGATATTGCTGGATCCATGCCCCCTTGCCTTATTTATAACCTTATTAATCACAGGTCTCATTTTGAAATGACTATAGTTCATAAAAATAGGCTATTACCATGTCCAAGATACTCGGCCTAGTGACCTACTTTTATGCATGACACACCCTTGTGTCCAGATACACAGGTGTGTAAAGTTTAATGATTCTAAGTCACAGGACAACAGAATTACAGCCCGAACAGGAAGTGTAATGAAGTTTTGCATGAATTTATCACTGTGACCCAGATACTTGACCTAGTGCCCTACTTTTGTTTCATGACACACATTTAGGTCAAAATATATGTGTGTGTGAACTTTCATGAAATTTAAATAAACAGTAAAGGAATTACAGCATGGACACAAACTTATGAGGATATGTCACTGATGACCTAGATACTTGACCTAGTGACCTACTTTTGGTACATGACACACCCTTATGTCAAGATGCACCTGTGTTTTAAGTTTCATTATTCTAACTTGAAAGACAATAGAATTACAGCCTGGACATGAAGTGTAACATAGTTTTACATGATTGTACCACCTTGACCCAGATACTTGACCTAGTGACCTGCTTTTCTTTCATGACACACCTCTCGGTCAAGATATGTGTGTGTGTGTGAATTTTCTTGAAACTAAGTTAAAGTAAAGGAATTATAGTTTAACATGATTTTACAAAGATATGTCACTGTGACCTAGATACTTTACCTAATGACTTCCTTTTGGTACATGACACACCCTTATGTTCAGATGCATATGTGTGTAGAGTTTCATTAATCTCACATGAAGGACAACAAAATTACAGCCCGAACACGAAGTGTAATGTAGTTTTACATGATTGTATCATTGTGACCCAGATACTTGACCTATGTGACCCAGTTTTGTTTCATGACACATCTTTAGGTCAGCATGTGTCTGTGTGTGAAGTTTAATGAAACGAAGTTAAATAGTAGGGGAATTATAGCCTGTACACGATTTTACAAGGATATGTCACTGTGGTCAAGACACTTGACCTCGTGATCTACTTTTGGTACATGACGCCGGTAGGCGCAGGGCATAATAAAAATGAGAAGTATCTGGCATGCTGAACTCTTGTATTGATTATCGAAAACTTGTCAATATAACCGCAGCTACTGTTTAATTGACTGGTACATGTACATGTAGAATTGCTGCAATGGCCTACAATGTGACCATTGTGGCTTGGTCCACTCATCACATATGAATTGATATTGTAGACATTTAATAAGAGCTACAAAACACTGCTTTTCTCCTATTTATTCAACAACAGTGAAATCTTCGGCTTATTTTTACAGAACAGATTTTTGAGACGCTAATCCACAAAAGAAGATAGATAAACTGCATAGTTATGGGGATAACCCAGTGAGTTCAAGGGCATTGATCTTAGTATTTTCCCTGAAGCTCTACAGCTTATCAGGGGATGTTGCAGCACCCAGGAATGCCACTGATCCAGGATCATGACAGCAAGTCCAATTCTCAGCAAGCGATGTCTTCTATTACACGTAATCTTACATTTTTCACATCAAAATTTTGAAAGCAGATTAAGACTTACATTCTATTGGCCTATTCCAGAAGCAGAGCATTTATTCTAATCTGTGACAAACTTGCAGTATCCCATCTCTATACTTGTAACAGGTTAACAATTCAGCTTATGGGCGTTTTTTAATCAAAACAGGACCACATACATCTTATGAGGAACACCTTATAAAATCCATCAGCTTTTACTTCCACCACACACAATGAACACACCTGATTTTTCATCATGTTTTACATGTACTTCAACATTACACTTTACTGAGTTCTCATTTTTATGCACATTTTGACATCCGCCAGTCACAGCACACCATTCAAGGTGTATTTGGCATTGTCACAAAAATTTTCATTAAAGCTGAAAACAGGATACTTTGATATCAAAGTTCTTTTTTTATCCCTGAATTACCTTTCTGCCCTGTGATTTCTCATCTAATGTATCATCTTACATCTGTCAGTCACAATACACCATTCAAGGTCCATTTAGTATCATCACTCAATTCTCATTAAAGCTGAGAACGGGATGCACTTAAGATTCAAGTTCTTTTTATCCTTGAGTTCAGATGAATGCATCCTTTTTATACCTTTCCCCCCTTCCTGCTCATGTCTCCCAGACGTGAAATGTCTCAGACTTCAGTGTTTTTACTCAAATCTATCGCTGACAGAAAACATCTTGAACGAAGATCATGGTGATACAACCAATCAGAATAACACGTCTTTTGTCAACAGCCTTCCCCGGCATGGACTGAGCACAGTATACTCCCCTTATGCCTCTCCCCCTGAAACCAGCCCAAAACTGGCTGCTGGTCAAATGAGCTCTTCAATACTTTTGCGTATTGTCAACAATGTAATGATGAACAATTTGACTGACAATTACAGATAGAACATCTCAGGGTAACAAGCCAAAAGGACACTGCAAACTCAGTCTTAAACTTAAAATTCAAGGGGGAAATGGTTAAAATAGGATGAGTCTTTTTCTCGTACATGATTTAAAGTGTCTTGTTTTCAAACGTGAATAAAACCGGGTTTTTTTAAACTCTGATTGGAAAGCACTGTCTCCTGTCAGGCATAATTGAAGATTTTTCTTTTTTTCATCTGTGAGAGAAACTAATGAAGTCAGATAATAGCCTCCAGTTGTCTTCCGGCACGGTGAAACCAAGTCTGAAAGCTTACAATACGTAGGAGTACACTTCAGGGTCTGGTGTCTCAATAAAGCACAGGATGATGACAGACCACGAAGGCCAACCTGGCACACGATGGAAACTGCATGATTTACCTATGGCCATGCAGGTCCCGACACTGACGTATTGGCATGCAACTTTTTTCCATTAAAATTAAAGACTACCTCAGACGATCCAGTGTCATAATTAATTTTTCTTTCGTTTCTTTTTTTGGGGGGGGGATCAAACATATTAAAGGCAATTAGTTCTCCGTGGACTTTGGGCACATTGTGTTCACGGTGGGCCCAAGACAGCTGGCGACTCAGTCTGAGAGTTAAAACCTGACGTGACAAAATGGCTCTCTGCAAAAATTTTACATGGATGTTGAAAAAGACCTTGGATTTCCGGGAAAAAGTACTCACAGAATATCGACACGCTTAAAAGTTGGTCTAGACAAACGAAGCAGCCATGATGGACGAGACTTTACTTCAATCAGTTTCCATGTCTGTATATTAAACCAAAACTGTGAAAAAGCAGAAAGCGCAGGCAGTCTATTTGCATACCCACAAGTAAACACTATTGTTGCTATGTAATACACTTGTGAGTGTTTACATTTAAACTCGAACTAGTCTTGACGATCTACTTCACAAGATTTGCGCTTTCAATTCATGCTCAATTTGTACATATGGAAATTCATGAGTGTGTGCCCACTGGGGTTAGCTGGTGCTCACTTGACCGATCTTTCAAGGAAATGACTATAGCGGCCTCAACATGGAAGAGATTTCATTTACCGGTAAGTTGTTTAAAAGGCCTCCAAATATAATGCAAAATACAGTTTAAATATTATTGATAATTCAAAATTAAGGCACTGAGGCATGTTCTCCTAGATGACACCACTGTTCAGAAGTACCCTGGTTGGTTGTCAATACTTGCAGGTGGAGACACCTGGGGCCATATGCATAAAGCAGGTGCAACTTACACCGGGTGTAAGTCATTGTATAAAGGTGCCTAAGTGTAAATTAACAAAGACTTGCACCACGGTTTAGCCAAAAATGGGATCAACCACGTTTATGCATATGGCCCCTGCTGGGGATAAGCAATTTGGACTGTCCTTATTGGCCAGGGGTTGCTGACAGGAGATGGTGTATCATGAAATTATTGCCACAGAACCAGTACTGCCACCTAGGTGAACATCCTGCATCAGAGGCCAATCATTCCACTGATGGTCATAATGGTATCTAACAGTAAGCTGACACAAAAAAACTGTTACCAAGGCAACAGAAGAGTACCACTGCAGAATTAACAGAGAAAATCTTCTGTTGCTTTTGTGGAACATGCTGTTACTTTTTTTTTTTAATTTTTAACAGACAGAATCTAAATCTGGAACAACTTAGGTAATCTAGATGAGTATCATTTCTGTAGTGACTTGTATGGCAAGGGTTAATACACACAGAAACACATGCTGAAAACGCTGTACACATTGAAAGCTCATTAACAGCAGCTGTAACATCAACTGTGTCCTGTTCATTTTTTTCCTGTGTCTATGTATTTAAAAAAAATAAAGAAACCATACACATAGATGAGCACTTCAGTGAAGCAAAACTTTCTGATGGGAGTGCTGTCTCTCCTGTGACATGTCAGTTCCTTTCTTTCAATTATCCATTTAGGGACTGCATGTAGAAATAAAATACGACAGAAGTGACATCAAATGAATGTCCAGATGCCTCATATAAATGATTACTTACCAGCAATAAATGAACTATGAATCAATTAAATTTGGACATATTCTGATTTCATTTATCTTTCTAATGCTACACATGTAAAGCATGTAAATAAAAACACAACTAGGAAAGGTTTGTCAACAACCAGTGCCATGCCCGGGGGGGGGGGGAGGATGAATGTCTCCCCAGCATAATTCAAGCCACTCCAAAGTTTGTCTACAATGCTCATTCAAGCATGATGTAACCAGTGAAGTATGACAGTGATGGTACAAATCTGTAGTGACCATCACTATCAATCATTTACCCAACTATGAAAGCCCTACTCTGTCTAATTAGTGAAATAATGCCACTCCGAAGTTTTTTATTGACGGACGGATGGATGGATGCAAAATGAGTGCTTGCCAACAGCTTATATTTCGCCAACAATATTACAAACTAATATGTCATTTTCTGTCAACATGTAATCCACGAGGCATACAACCCATCCACTCAACTTCTCATTCAGCCTGTTAGTGATATCCACTTCACTTCTTTACCGGGCATTGACACAAGATAAAACTAGAAAAGAAGATTTGCTTCAAACCAAATCTGTCAGTGTGTCTTCAAAAGTTGTAAATATAAAATGCTACAACTTTTATCCTTTGGTACTTCACATCACATTAAGCGTATGGCTGGATGCAAATTTCAAAGTCCAAATGACCCTGGCCTTTGACCTTTACAGGTCACATGTGAATTGCACAGTGTTACAATACCACCAATTTAAGCCCAACAAGAACCAAACTGGATGAAAATTGACCAAGTTATGGCAAGATGAAAATTTCAAAGGGCCAAATGACCTTGACCTTTGCCCTTTTGAGGTTACATGTTCTTATAAAAATGTGCAGTGTTGCAATACCTACAATTTGAGTCCTACATGATTAGAATTGGATTGAAATTGGCCAAGTTATGACTGGATGAAACTTTAAAAGGTCTAAATGAATCTTGACCTTTGACCTTTAGAGGTCATATGTGACTTAAAAAATGTGCAGTGTTACAATAGCTACAATTTGAGCCCAATATGATGAAAATTGGATAAAAATTGACCAAGTTATGGCTAAAAGAAAGGCACCATCGAAAGTGGCATTTAACCTTGAAATGACTTTTGACCTTGAGATGACCTCTACCTGAAGTGAACCATGACCTCCAAAATGACATTCTGGCTTAAAATTGATCTTTGACTTTGACATGACCTTGACATTTGAGATAAACTTTACCTTGCTATGATCAAACTCCTATACACGCGAACCACATCTACTATAGTATATAAGATATTGAAGATTTAAAATATAATTAGCCCTCATTTGCATAATTTTGAAAACCATGACCTCTCATTATAAAAAGGCCAGACTTTATCCATAGAAGTATAATTATGCCAAATTTGGAGTTTCTACATGTAATACTTTCCAAATGAAATGTCGGACGAAGGAAGGAAGGAAGGAAGGAAGGAAGGAAGGAAGGAAGGAAGGAAGGAAGGAAGGAAGGAAGGAAGGAAGGAAGGATAGAATTCCTAGAAAAACAATATGTCTGTGTTCGCACACAGATATAATGATTGGAAGTTCCTGTATACTGTCTTCACATACAGAGCTGCAAGTGTGTTTCAGTTTCACTATTAACCCTTAAAGGGTCAAGTTATTTTGTGTGCCAGTGAAACTAAAAGTACCAATTTTCATCGAACACAGTGCAGTGGGAACAGTTTTCTTTGAAGCACACCAAAAGTATATATCATTGTGATAGCTAGAATGCCAAGTTTCATTATGTGCAATTAACTGCCAATAGTCACGTGACTGGTTGCCATGGCAACCACTTTAATCACTCATTAATGGCAAAAAAATCATTAAAAATCTGCTGAATTAGAGAACAAAGTACCTCCTCATTTTATTTGAAGCACCCTTCTCTCCAAATATGCATGGTATTTGGATAACTGGAGATATGAACTTTCAGTAAACTTCGAAAATAAAATATAGATCACATGACCTGTTTCCATACTAACTGTTTAAATATTGCTTGTGCTTGGCTAAAATTGGAAAAACTGCAATTTTACATACATCTGCAAAACCAGTAAGAGGCAGCTACTTTGCATAATAGTCACCATAAGTATTCATAGATTATGTTTCAGGTTAAATATTCTGCAAGCAATGACAGAAATAAAACAACACTGCTGTATCCTTATGAAAAATTTGTGTTTTTCCCCATTTGAATATGTTGCCATGGAAACAAAGTGTAATTGGATTCACAATTATATATTCGATGCCCTATGCTGATATGTAGTTTGCAAATGTGGATGACAAGCATGCATACAATTTACATGCAATTATAGACTGAGTTATTTATTTCAATGCAAAAGACAAAGTAGGCCTTCGACATTGGCTGCCTACCACAATCTCTGAGACAGCAACAATATTTATCATGTATCTGTCTGCAACCATGCTCCTTTCATGCTCTCCCCCCTCTCCGTGTAAATTGAGTGCAGAGAAACGGTTTAGGTTTGAATGCATGGTTCCATTACTGGGCCAAAGCAAAAGGTCATGTTCATCAAGTTTATTGATAAACACAGGTTTGACAGGGAAACAGACTTGGGGATACTTGGGAAGTGCAGGCATTGACTTAATGATTGAGCAACTGATCAGCTGAATATCAAATTATGGGACCCACTGTGGAACCACATGGACCACGCATGGTCCGTTGATACGCTTGATCTCTGTGGGCTCCAGCCTCATTATAAACAAAATACTTACATCCTCGCACCCAACATTGACTTCACTGTCCCTCTCCTCTACATAATCCCACCCTGCCCACTCCTGAATAAGATTAATAGCCTGGGCACTTGTATATAACTGACGGACACTTGCAGCTGAACTGCTGCTGGATGCTGCCCTCTTTGTGACATCACGCACCTCAAGGGAAAAACCGGGGAATCCCCTGAATGACAAGCAGAGACGCTAGAGGGGGCAGTATACATAAGTAGATCGATGTGTTTCCTGGGGGAAACACAACAGCTGTCTATGTCAAGTTTGGTGATGGTTTATGAGTGGTTTACACAAGTAAGGCTAAGGTAGTGTGAGCCCAGCATAAAATCACGTGATTACCGGTCGTTAACGACCGGTCTGACCGTTTAAGGGTAAATGTCAATTTCTGACTTTGTCTCATCAATGCATGAGGAACATGACTCCTGGAAAATTTTGACAGCAAAACATTTTGTTTGACATGCAATTGGACTCTCAATATGGTAGAGCAATAACTCTGCGTTCTCTCATTGACTGCCATGTGGCGCTGCGGACAGCTTTCATCCCGGTATTCAATAGCGGGTCAACCTGAGTAGCGTCGCATACTATGATGTGTTAACACATGGTGCAAACTGAGCGTTTTTCTTGGCGAATGAAATAACCAAGTGTAACTCATAATCATGATAATGTTATCACTAATAAATACTTTTTGTAGAAAGTAATGCAATCAAGGAATCAACCCAATACACATTGTTGTGGAGTTAATCACATTTGATTTTAATCTTAATTTAACTGTTAACGCTACCTGCTGACCCCCCCACACACCCACACACACATACAGTAACACTGTAAAACTTTGGGAATTCATCTACGATAATATATTCTGATGAGGTTGTCTACTTGTCTTTATTTTTGACACAATGACAACACACCCAGCAAATAAAATACAATCAACTTCTTAAAACGCAATGACCAATTTTGTTTTATCCTACTTGATCCTCCATTATGGCCCGCGAAGAACCGGGTCACATTAAATCCTTGCAACAGGAGTCTTACGAAATCCTCATGCTGTTGAGTCCATATTATGTGCTATGTCGATAATTTGTTATGTGTGATCATTGCATTATCTTAATAACTGTCAAAGAATATTCTTTATTATTGCATTTCTTTCAACCATTCGCATAGTCGAGTGGCACTACACAGGAATGTAACAAGCAGAATGCGGTTCCCAGTCACCGCGGTTCAAATGGATTTTTCATTTTTTTAACACAACATACGAACAAATGCTTTCATGCTCTGCTATAATACAATCCTATCTTTCCTGTGTGTAAAATTTATTAGCAGATATTATGTGAAAAGGAACATTTTTGGCACTTTGATTGCTGATACGTACAATGTTATCACAGTGTTTGCAAATCTGCCGAGACCAATGTTCACCCGCAGGCGAGTACCCGGATGAAAGAGATGACTCGCGCCGTGCAGTGGAGGTTTCTGGAAACTTTAGAAACTGCCCTTCCCTATTTCAAGATAATTTTTCTCCCCTGTGGAAGCCTGATCACCTTGATACCAGCATGATGTCACAGCAGGGAGGAAGTCTGGCTGATTGAAGCAAACGCAGTTAATAAGCGTGAAAAGATAACAATCTCACTATCAGCACATGGGTGGACATAAGGAGCAGCCATTGATTTTAGGCAATACAGTTGTCCCTCCTTTGAAAGACCACTCCTTTGGGAGACCACCTCCTTTGAGAGACCATAGTTGTCAGGTCTTTCTGTAGTACTTTTGATGTTATTTATACCTCCTTTGAGGGACCACCTGCTTTATGTGACCGCCTTTTGGGTGGCACCAGGGGCGGTCTCTCAAAGGAGGGACTACTGTAGTGAAGGCTGCCAGGGAACAGAGCAAACCTGGTGATGAGTTTATCATGATTTTGGGGCTCAAAGTCTGTGTCAACTCAGTGCCTCATGCCCACCAAACTGAACCCTAGTAAACAGAAATTCTCTTCACAATATGTTGGCCTCCTGAATTAAATATGTAATATAACACTGTAACACCGGCAACAAATTGTGTCTTCCAAAAGTTGGGGCTATTTGTTGGTGAAATGTAAACTTGTTGAGTGGCATTTCATCCCCAACCAAACTGAAACTTAATCTATGTAATTCTCTTCATCTGTTGGCCCAATGAATGAAGTACATAATGCACCACTATGCACTATAGCACCCACAAATACCTTATATTTGGAGTAATATTTCTTTGGTGACTTTACGTCACACACCAGACAAATTTTTACTCTGAAACCAAGGTCACTATGCAACACAGGCTTCACCTAATGATCTATTTATAAACAGGAAAAATCATTTCCTGATTGATATTGATTTTCAAAAGGGCAAATATTCAAGTTAGACTGATCCAAAAAAATCCATATCACTGCCATTGTCAGTAATAAAATCATACAAATGCACACAAATAAAAAGCCACACAGACATATCCTTACTGTTTCCTTGGTCCTCTCAGCCACCTTTGGTGGCTAGACGCCAAGTCAGTAATGTTACAGTGCACACCTTAGTATGTTAACAGAGGTGTGTGTTATGTGCTATCACTGAGGAGCCACACATAGGGATATATGGCGAAACTGGTCAGATTCGTTTCCTTGTTCTACATTCACACTCAGGCCTTTGACTGTTTTATATTCAAAGGGCTCAAAAACCAGTTGAGTCTCGTACTACTGAGTACTTTGAGTTGGGCACAGCCTAATAATATGCACCTGACTGATCTACCTGGAAAACGATGTCTTGGTGACTTTTGATATTGCTTAAATATTGCCCGACAAACAATCCACCAGTAGCTGGGATGACACCAAAGAAGAGATGACTGATTTTTCATCTAATATGTATTACATTAAGTTTACTTTACATGCCAGGGTATGGCTGATTTACAATTACTGTGCCGTTACTATGTGATAGCGTATCTAACCAGGTAGATATTACATGCACTTTTATTATATCCCATGATCACTGCATGTTGTCATAGCTTAAAAAGGGAGATAGAAAAAACACATACATTGAACCGAGGAAATGTGAACAAAGCATGTCTTCATGGTCCAGTCAAAAATGCACTTCACGCCACTGCTGAATTTTCGAGTATGGACGAAAAGTCAAACAACTGATGAACCCAGATGATACAAACGGAAATCCTTGTTTCCCAACCCAACCAGTTAACACTTTTCCACTCGTATTACCCAAAAGCACTCACATGTAAATTGTCACCTGCTGAATGGCCTTGTTTACATTCCATGTAAACAGTAAAACATTTTGCTGACAATTATAGACAGACCTATCACAGCAGCACACTGCAGGTCAATAGCTTTCCTCGACATAGGTTGGGTGCAATATGGCCAACCTGTATCAAGGAAAGCTACTGATTCACTCTGACTCTGACCTGGAATGGGTTAAGTGCGGCAAGCTGGTGCCACATAATATAGTCCTTAATGCCAAGACATATATTCTGCCTGCAAGTGGTTGGTGCAACTGACGAGGACAACAAACCCTATCGGTAATATAAACAACTTCCCTTGGCATGCATAGGCACTTTTTTATCCTATTCTGGACAGGGACGTTGTCAGCTTAACTCTTTAGCATTCAGGTTCCATAGGATTAAATCAAGAAATGTTGAAAACTAGATGCAGGTCACACATTGATACTCTGACAGACTTGATTTGTTCATTTTGTAAACTTGTCGTTTTACATGTTCCTTTTGGAAATATGCCCTCATCACATATGGCAATATCTAGAAGCATGCTAAGCCAAAAACAAAAAACAGCAAAAAAATAATATATGAAAAATAAATTATACATATATATATATATATATATATATATATATATATATATATATATATATATATATATATATATATATATATATACATATATATATTAGAAATTAGTACCACACAAAATTAAATACCTTCAGAGAATCACTTCTTTATTATCAATCCCATCATCAATATAAATCAAGGTATGCTATAAAGTTGGCATTTACAGTCAGTACAGTGGTCCCCCTCTTGTAAGTCCCCCCTGATGAGAGGCCACCCCCTCTACATAGGCCACTTCTCCATGCAGCAAGTATCATGGTATTTTCCTTTAATTTTCCCCTCAAGAGGAGGTTACCCCTCTGATAAGGCCAGATTTCTGGTGCACTTGGGGTGGCCTTATAAGAGGGGGATCACTGTATGATACGCCATCAAAGACTAGTAAATTCACTTTATTCTGTGTGTCCTGTTCTCATGTTACAGCCATTGTTAGGGATTGTTCAACATTTTCATCATTTTTGAATTAGTACTTACAGTACGCAAGGGAGGAGGGGGTTAAATGGGTCTGTACACTTTCACAGGATATGGAAAATGATGGTCAATTTTTGGCCTGTTTTGTGCTATTTTGAAATGATTTGGGGGGAAAATCATCATTTTAAAGTACTAATTTGGGGGGAGGGAGGGGCTCATGAAATTAAGTACCCTAAGTACTAATTCAAAAACGATGATAATGTTGAACTATCCCTTAATAATTATGCTTTTATGCAAATTACTTCTAGTTTCGGTGTGACAACAAAAACTGTGAAGACGGAAACACCAGATGACAATCCACACTAGCAACAATGTGCAGACCTCCGCACTGAGGAAATGTAACACGGATTCATCTGATGGCTCCTCCACTGATATCCAATTTGTGTCGCCCATTAGCTTATTGCTCTGTACATTATGACAGCAGCTTCAATTCTAAGCTGTCATCTGTCGAATAGGGGAGTCGCGAAGATCAAGGAGCCCTGGGATAATTAAATCACACTCCAATGCACTTATTCCACGACGAGACGATTCTACTTTCACAAGGGTAAGATTGTGTGGCAGACAGAGTACGGACATAATGGTGTGCAAAGTCTGTCGAGACACGTAACACGTTTTCTGCTGTTGTCCCTCTTCTGAAAGACCACCTGCCTTCTGTGACCATTGTCACTGTGCGATAGCCCCTTCTTATGATAATTTACCCCTTGTGGGAGACTAACTGCAGAATCTGACCAGTGACCACCAAAAATGACCCCAAAGGATGAATTATCCATCCAGAAATTCCCATTTCAGACAAGTACTATCCATCTATTTCATACAAGGTTTGTAAAACAATTTGTCAAAACCAGCTTACAAATGCAAATTTAAAATATGTTTATTATACAAATAAAGGAGTAAACACTTGACTGCAAGATGGAATTAGGTCTAAAAAGGGAACTTCAATCATAATTCCATATTATGGATGGGAATTCAAAGTACAGTAGTCCCTCCTTTGAGAGACCGCCCCTGGTGCCACCCAAAAGGCGGTCACATAAAGCAGGTGGTCCCTCAAAGGAGGTATAAATAACATCAAAAGTACTACAGAAAGACCTGACAGCTATGGTCTCTCAAAGGAGGTGGTCTTTCAAAGGAGTGGTCTTTCAAAGGAGGGACAACTGTAGTGGTTAGTATTGTTAGGCAGGTGGTGTAAGAGTTGAACCTCCTTTGGGAGACCACCTGCTTTATGCGACCACTTTTTGGGTGGCACTAACAGTGCCCTCTCAACGGAGGGACCACAGACTGTAAATGAAAACAAGAAGCTCACAGGATACAGGACTCCAGTGGTACTTACATGTACAAGGTACAAGATGGGTAGAACTCCATTTTAGGGGGTCAACATATTAAGGCATACTGCACAATGCACGTACACCTGATGAAAAAAGGTGCAAAGTATTGACCTTACGCCACCTACGCCCATCCACATGCAGCCACCCATCTAGGGGCTGTACACCTAAAATGGCGTTTTACCCAAATCTGAACAGTGCAGACAAAAGTCATCATATATTACATTTGCTTTTGTTTTTTAAAGCAAAAAAAATTTAAAATTTGAAGTAGGTTTAGAGTATTCTCCTATCCTCCACTTGCATGTATTTCAGCTTGAATCATCTCCCATACAATTATATCAAATTAAGCAATAAGTATTTTTTTCACCCAGGAAAAACATGGTGACCATAAACTAATCAAACAGAGGGGCAGACCACATCTATGTTCATCTGAACTCAGTGCCCTGACACATATTTTGAATTGAATACATCTAACAGTGTTATCAACACACAACATCTTCTTCCTATACATCTGTTGGACGTTGATTGCTTTTTTCTTTTTTTTTTTTAGCCTGGTATCTGAATATACTGATCAGCTTGTTTGGCCTAGCAGCTGATAAAACTTGTTTATCTGTATCATGAGCATTAACAGATTTCTTAACAGTACGTGCGAAACCTCCCTAGCCGCACATTTCTAAGTGGACAATAAACTCAATGATGTGAAATCTAAACTTTCCAAATGAGAACACTCTGGGACAAACATACATTAGCCAACATGATGCATCATTTTTTGTTGTTGTTGTCAGCTATTATGTTTTCTTTTTCTTATTTTAGTTTTTTGGGTTTTTCCCTGACCCAACCAAAACACCAATTCAATACGAATACGAGTGAGTGAATGAACAAATATAGATACACTTACATAAATAACAAACAAACAGTGAGTACTCATTTCCTCATAACAAGGAAGCATACTATTCACACATGATATGCACATGGGACATAGTAAATATTAACACAGGAAGAAAACACTTTGTAGCTCTAATATTCATTAGCTCCTATCCGGGACATCCCAGCAATAAACCAATTAGCCTGATTTAACCCAGCCTAAACCAGTTTGCACCGACCAGCCTTACTTATGCCTGTAACCGGATTTCCTAATTTGGGGAATCCATGAATTTTGAACCAAGGTCTATCGGACATACACAGTGATCATGACAACATAAAAAATCAGTCAAGGTCAGCTGTGCCTCACATGTATCATGTGAAAACATGTTAGTTCACCAGGTTATATAGGGGGCAGCACTGCACTCCTCACCATTCCCGACAACATAAGCTAATCAGCGGAACCTGCCACACAAAACTTCTGGCATGAAAGGTCATTTAACCTGGTATATGA
>OZ026614.1:103435918-103453418 GCA_964020975.1 Hermodice carunculata | reverse complement strand
AGACACATTGCTCGTCAAAATACACAATGAGCAGCTACCATTATGTTGACATGTGCTCGGGCCTGGGCACTCACAATGACCTGTGAACTCTGACCCTAGCCCATGATCTATTAGTGTTCATGTACAGGATTAATTACCGTATTATCTCTTGCTGACACCCACATTCCCTTCAGCACCCCTTCACATTTTTATGACTCAGAGAAAAATTGAGAGTAATGTAAATGTTTGAAATGGCAGATGAGAACAGAGTGAGATTTTAAAAGTTTGAAACTACACAGATATTTGTCCCTTAAAAAGACAGTATTATACAATTGCACATCTTTAAATTTTGTAAATTCATTTAAAATAAAGATGTGAGCAAGAAGTTACAATTTTAATATTTGGCAGGCGTAATCTATCTCCACTATGGTATTTTCTGTGAACAATTTTCAACCAAGTACAGATTAGTTTATTTCCAACATTATGAAAGTAAACACTCAGTCTGATAAAACTTGCCAGTGTCAAATATGAATTCAACATTATTTCGACATTACCCGCTATTTACCTGTTGTTTGTCCTGGGCAGTCCTCATGCGATCGCTATACACCAGGCCCACATGCTCTCCGGCGTCCCACGTGTCAGCACACTACAAGTCACGTACATGAGTGAGCAAAATGAAAAACAAGATGCAAAACCAGTCTTGAATGACTGCATCCTTAGAGATCACAACACTGGGGTCTCTCACATGAGTGGGTCTCATGGGTCATGATAACATGAAAAGGATTATTAAGTGCAGTGTTTCCGTTAGGAATTTTTTCAGGGGGTCACAAGAGGGGAAATACAAGGGAGCAGACTAGATTTTCACCAATTTTACATGTAAATAAATAAGACTTGTGACCCTATAGAATTTTCTCAGAGGGTATTTAAGGTTTTGAAAGCATAATATGCCCCCATTTGGGGGTTAACAGAAACACTAAAGTTAGCAGTGTCTACATTGTCATGATTGAAGAAACACAGTCTTTCATGACAGGGTAAATTGAAAATATGCTTCAAACTCACCAAAGATCTGATGACCAGATCTGATTAGCTCATCTTTTTCATTGACAAACTAAGCAAACATGTATTAACTAATATCTGATCACTCTCCCCCCCCCCCCCCCCATTTTTTTGGTCTTTACATTACAACAGGTCACCTAGACATTTCATGCAGCAACTCATAAATTTCTGAACAGCTGCCCAGTCAGAAATAAAGTCAGACCAGGAGTGACGCACACACATTAGAGTATGCGTGACGTCAGTACTCGTACCTGATTGGCCGTCATGAGGTCACACCATCTAAACAGGTCCCTCAGATTGAACTCCCACGGACTGCCTCGCAGACCCCACAGCCTCCTCACCATTGTGTCTTCATGCACCTGTCACCACACATACATTTCTCTCGTTTTAAAAGTTCCAACTTTTTCATGCTGATCATGACAAAAATCACACTCGTGTGAATCATCCTAGTGATCGAAAGTTCAAATTCCTGATAAAAAAGACCTTTCGGGCAAGTACCGGGATATCAGCATTTACTGAGGAAAAAATAAAATGGCCAAGATCTACAGCTTTGGGTATGAGGGGACAAAGCCAGTAATTATCTTGCCTAGCACTGTGAAGGTTTAATTTGTAAATACATATAAAGTCTTCTGTATTTTAAACTATGCAACATTCAGGTCAAATCATATTTAGACACTTGTCATTAAATCTGGGACACAGAGATTTGCAGAGTAAGCTTATTATCTTACCCTTTAATTTATTCCCAATTTATATTTGTTCATGAGCTTTACACATGTCTTACTTCACGCATTTTATACTGTACAACACGCATGTGCAATTATCTTTAGACACTTGTCATTAAATCTGCAATACTGCGATTTGCAGGGTAAGTTAACCATCATTTAATCTTTAATTTATTCCTGTTTGCTCGTGATTTTTACTCAAGTTTTACTTTAAGCAGCGTATGCCCATTCATTAATTACCGTTAAGCTGCCTGGTCAGAATAAATCTGAGTCAACAGCTTTCCTTGGTGTGGGTAGGGCACATTAAGCCTGACCCACCAGGGCAAGCTGTTGACCAGCTCCCTACAATCATAATGGGTGAGGTCAAATTCTCACCAAAAAAAGTTTTCTTTTGATGAGAGCTTAAGTGAAAACATTGAGGCAGACGAAAATTTACGTCCCGGTGCTTTTGGGTGGTTTGAGTGGGAATAGATAACAAAGAACCCCTCGAGAACGTTTTACCCTCTGGAGACTACATGAACAGCTTTACTCAACATACATTGCTCTCAGAATGTGCTGAGATTATGCTGAATGACAAAAAAAAAAGTAAAGAAATAAAAAGAAATTGGCAATATTCATGACATCAGACCCCTGCTGGTAATTTTCAGTCGGAAAACGTTGCATGGCAATATATGGACACCAGGTCCCTCTTCAGAGTCTTGGTTTAATTCTACTGTTTACACAACACATGCAGCCCTGCCCCTGTACAATGTCACATCACTCGCCTTGATATTGAAGTCCACCATGTTGTGCAGCAGATTTTCAGGCAACTGTGGGTACATCGTGGTGCAGATGAACAACAGGTCTGCCCTGCTCAGTGGCTCCACATACACCTACCACAACAACACAAGTCAAAATGTACAAAGCAACTACGTACAGTGGTTAAAGGGGACTGATCTAGACTTAAAAAATCTGTTGCCAAAATTGGAAACACCGGCATAATTTCCAGAAAATTGGTCTTGGCCCTTAAATAGTTCATTTTAAAATATTTTAGCAATTTTGACATTTCTTTAGCCAAAGGCGAGAAACATATATTCATTTGGCTAATGGTCAGAGCAATCTCTGGATTGGTAGTGTCAAACATGAAGTGGCACATTGTGAGTCCCACATCCATTTTCATAAAATCTACATTACAAGAGCCTCTTTGGTTAAAGTTACTTGTTAGTATTCACCGTTCCTTTTTTCCCCCCACTATAGACCTTCATTGCATTCACTGTGACAGCCTTGGTTATGACCCAATTTAATAACCATCAAAATGCTGTAGTTGCATCCTTCAGAAAAAGCACCGACACATCTCAGATTTAGGCAACTGAAGAAAACACAGCACATATAATTCTACACAACTTGTACGCTCAGCTTCTAGATTGTTCGTGTTAACCTACGATTTGAGATACGTCCCATCAACAATGATAGGAATTATACACGGATCTGACTGATGCTGATGACAGGGAAGGCAAGAATCATTGGCAACTGGCACAGGGATCGATCCCACCCAACACATATAAATGAGGTGACGAGTCTGGTGTGGATGTGGAGAGAAATACTCACTTTATTCTCATCCAAGTGGTTTTAACATTATTCTCTTCTCTTTTTTAAGGATATCATGTGAAGTAAAAAGTTACGAATGAAACAATTGTTGGACATCATGCCACTCCTGGAAAGCATCTCATTTGGGCCATTATTTAAAAGAAGACCTCCATTTTTTTTTAATACAAGGAGCAACAAAATGGCATTCTTAAGGTTTAAAAAAACAAAAGGGTTGTGAACAGCTCATCCTCAGCTGACATTAACATTCAACCCATAATAAGTCCCATTCTGGTCAAGGGGATGAGTATTTTGGTGAGGAAGTAAAAAGCGTGACTTTTCATTGCAAATCCCCATTGACTTACATGGTAATCAACAGGAATGCATGCATTAACTGACAGGTACATTCACTGAAAAATGCATTGAAAATCAGGGATCCAGAGTATTAGAACCCAGTGAACACTTTTGCTTGAACCTCTACAAACTACATTTCCCTCACGACTGACAAACCCAACGTCAGTGTGACCCACTCGAGAGGCTCACATTCTCACCTGCGTGAACCTGTTGAGAAAAGACCTGGGCAGGCCCTTCCTTCCCCCGCCCTGGGTCAGCGGGTTCTGGCAGGCAAACAGTCGAGTCTTCTCGTGCTGCACGGAGAACGTCATGCCTAGCTCTGGGATGTACACCTCCGCCCTGTGATCCAGACAGGCATTCAGGCCCTCCAGCACTGACTGTGATGCCAGGTTGAGCTGAAACATGGCCAAAGTTAAAAAATATGGATCCAAGTTTAAGATCATTGATTAAGGTTCTCGGTTCAATTCTTTGCAAAATTAATCAGCTTTTACTGCCATTATTCATCCCACCTATGCACAACTTTCCCTTGACTTAAAGCAAATGTTTCCAGTATAAGATTATAAACTTTCATCCTGATTCATAAATTGGTGTTTACTCGATGAAACACATCTTCTGCTTTTATGCAGTTTGTTATAGGCTTAGAACACTATTTTGGTGGTGTGGGTCTGCTGAAGCCACTTGGAACAATGGTATGCAAGGTTGATCCAAACAACAGTATCCATGCATGAACACTTGAATTAAGATTTTGCTTCCATTTAATACTGGACTTCCTCCTTTACTCTTTCAGTGCCAAAAATCAACAGAAGAGACCTAATTTTATAGCAACTTTTTAACCTCTACAAAGACCAAAGGGGGGTGTCTTCAGGAATTTAGGGCAACGGTACCATGTCATCAAGCCTGGATACTGAGCAGCTGACACTACTGGTATTAGTCTAGTTTAAACATATTTATTTCAACTGGATGACCAAATAGTACAAAAAAACTGACTGATCAAGAGGATCTCAAGGATCATGGTATTACATGACAACTGTAGAAATGTACATAATAGCAGGTTTAAAATGGGACTCAAACCTCATCCAACACAATCCAATGGCCTGCCTTCAGGGCCCTCAGGAGAGGTCCATCACGCCAGGCAAACTGGCCACCTTTACCGCCCTCTACTGGCAGGTCTGCTCCAAACAGGTCCGTCACATCCTGCATCGAGGGAGGAAAACAATTTGCATGAACAAAAGGAGCAAATGAAACAGCTAAACAAACACCATATTCTTCCCTAATCGGGCCCTGGAGTTCTTGCAAAATTACACTGTAATAAGCTTTCAATTTAGAATCCTACTTTGAACATTATAGATAAAATAACATTACAAATACCATTCAGGACATGTAATACACCAAAAGCTTTTTTTCATGGCAAATACATTTGGTGGTTCCTAGGTTGAAAAGTGTTACTGTAAACTTTTTAGAAGTAATATATCTTTGGAAAGCATATCACCTAGATATTTAAAATCCATAAATAAATTGAACTTTGTGAAATAATTTTTGAATAAATATGATAGATAGGTGACAGAGATGTGAAAATTTACATGCATATACAAATTTGGATAAAAAACTCTCACAGGCTTTGTCGAATTCCAAATTGTATTTGCAAATTAATAAGGACCTATACAACTTTAAGAAGTCATGAAAAATTCTTTTGGTGTATTACCTGTCCTTAAATCCAACATTTGGCTGATTTTTGATCATTCAGCTTCCAGTGAGATGTGGCAGGGAGCTTATTAGAAAACAGGTCTTATTTCAGAAGAATATGACACTCTCATATAATTTGTATCAACTTTCATCTTTGTAATCACCTTGTTACATGCAGATGATTAACCCTTCAGCACACAAAACAATTTTTAAAACTAAATATATTAATACACAATAAAGTACTCTACAGATTTCCCTGGAAAACTTTTTGTGTAATAGTTAATATGTATACTTGTCAGAGAAGCATGATCTATTTTCTTTCACAGGAATTATCGTATCACTTTTCACCTAATGCATGCAAGCATCCTGCACCTTATACTGATCTCGCCAATCAAGAACACTTCTGATGTCAATTTCGACACCTCATATCAAGTTCTCATCTTACCGTTTGTTCGGAGAGGTTTATGCGCACCAGCTCATGTCCAGCTCCCTTGGCAATTGCCGAGACCAGACTCGTCTTGCCAACACCAGGGGAGCCCTCCAGCAGGATTGGGCGAGGCAACTGTAGAGCTCGTAGTATTCGCTGTGCGTTCATACAGGTTGTTGGGGCATGCATTGCATAGTTCACGACACCACATCCCATGACAGGACCTGAAAAAAAAAAAAAAAAAGTGCATTTTGTGGTTGTAAAATAAGACAGGCCTCGATTCTGTCTGGCTTGAATCTTAGATATTGCCGAGACAATGAGCCAGGACTGATAAAGAACAGTGACACTGCACCACAGCCTAGAAATGTTTTAATGCTAGCCTTTGACTTGTGCAAATCCTGTGATATGCAGATAGCTCCATTAAATCTATCCCAGAAGAGCTCTCCGGGGAGCTGCAAATTGGAGGTCACCGTAAATTCTGTTGTGCCAGTGCTTGCCCCATACAACACAGCCCGGAATCTCACTTGGAAAACAGAGATTCACATCAAGACATACATAACACATATGGAATTGCATTGTTGCATTTCTCCTCGATCTAGTTTATATTGGGACATTTTTACAGGGCTATGTGTAAATCACTCCCTCCCCCACCCCCACCCCAAAAAGATGCCCCCCAAATTACTCACCGATGAATATTAATGTGCTAATATGTACAAACTGGGTTCACATATTTTTTTTTCTTAGCTCTGATCCTCATGACAAGTTATTTGACATTTTGGTTATTCCCCTGGTCTTAACCATCTGCACATCCACACACAAAAAAACTATTTGTGAAAACAAATCTTGTGATTGTCCCCAGTGCTAGCATACAAGTGCGGCACACTCAGATTAATACAGAGTCCTACCAAGTTTTCTCCAAGTTTTGCTCAGTTCTTCAGCAGTTGCCACATACAAACCAATTTCACATAAGTGGCCCTGTGACCTAGAGAATTAGGTCAAGGGCACCTAAATTCAATCCCAATAGCAGTCTCACCCAGATACATATTCCTACCAAATTTCATGAAGTTCAGTTGTGTTCTGTATGTATGTATGTATGTATGTATGTATGTATGTATGTATGTATGTATGTATGTATACATATATATACATGTATATACATATATACACACACACACATATATTTTTCAAGTCAAAGGTCCTGGGTTACTTTGAATATACCATGCAGTATACAGTGCTGTACCTTTGGGTATGAAGAAAGGTGGAATTCCAAAGTGCTGCTCTGTGTTGGTGACAGGGTCAGTGAGGCCGGTGAGGGTGTCACGCTGGGTGTCCAGCAGTCCCAGGCTGGTGGCTGTGTACTGCTGTGTGGTCACGCTGCTGACCTGCTTCAGTAGGTACTGGATACACACGTCCCTGGCTGTGGCTGGCAGGGCTGGGCTGCCCACACCGGACACACCTAGAACACGCAGACACGTATACCACACCTGGGCACTTCTCCATAACTTTTATCTCTGAAAGTGGCCTTCACTGTACATGTATTACAAAGTGGCAACATTGAAAAAGTATATCTGCAGCAGCGTTCAGCAAAATGTTCATGTCAGTAGCAAGAGAGCAACACGATGAAGAGATGTGTGCCAAAAGTTGCATAAATACGAAAATGTTATGCATGGAACTGTCACGTTCATTTCAACGTCTCGAACGACTCTTTAAAATGAGGAAATATATTTTACACGTCAATTTCTAATAGGAAAAACATAATCACTGTCACATCTCAAGAGAACAATTTTTGAACTTCTCAAGGTGCAATCACTGTATTTGGAACATCATCTTTGGAATATGTTCATGTCCGTATTTTCATTTGAAGAGGCCGACTATAAATGGCATTTGAATTTGTTTCTTTCAGAGAGAACTGACGCCTTCCTCACTCACCAGCACCCAGAGCATCCAGAAAGACCAGACACGCCCCATGTATGTAGGCCACAGCTGTATCCAGTAGGCTACATGTTGAATCGTCGGTGTCCATGGCCTCATCTACACTCAGTGTTCTGGCCGTGGCATTGATGAACCAGACCCAGGTGAGCAGGTCACGGATACTGACCGTGCTTCTGCGTGTACATAAGGAGAAAAAGTCATTCAAATATAAATTAAACTCGACATACAAACAGGGGGAATTTTTTGGTTGTACACCACACAAACATGCCCATGTGTACAATTTACTTAACTTTTTTAGTGCCAATCATGTTTTAAGTCGATCTACTTAGGTCAAACTAGTCTGAATTGTTATTAGGATCCCAGATTTGTATTTCTCGTAAAAAGACCTTTCATTCAAGTACCAGTATGCCTATAGTTCCAGACAGAGTACCCCAGGTCAACAGCTTTTCTTGGTGTGCACTGTGCCCAATGCATGCCAAGAAAAGCCGTTGACTCAGTCCAAAATTTGGTTCTTAAAGAGTTGATTCCATGATGCAACAGTATTAAGATACGTGTTGCAGATCTGAAACATAAAACAGGAATGCAAATCAACCCATTTTTGGTCAGACTATGACTGAGTCAATAGCTTTCCTTGGCATGAGTTTGGTGCAATGCACCCAGCCCATGCCAAGAAAAGCTGTTGACATAGGGCATGCCATCATTATGGTCTTACAGACTATCTCAGCAAAAATGTTTTCTTGTCATGAGAAAAATTTAAGTAAAAAAACGTTACAGCAGAGGAAAATTTGCATCCGGGCACTTTTGGGCAATTTGAGCAGCAAAGGCTATTAAAAGGAGCCAAGATCATAGGGCCTGGGTCAACAGCTTTCCTTAGCATACTCTAGGCACAATATGCGCAGAGGAGAGCAAGGAAAACTATTGACTTACATCATAATTTGACCAGGATTTTTTCCACCCAATTTTCCCAAGGGTAAAATATTACAACATTCCTCAGATTCAATTTTGGCAAAAGATCTGTGTACCTTTAATAATTAATCACATGGAAATTATCAGCTTTTGCCCAGGTTCACGAGAAATCAAGCAGCTATAGAGTCCTTTGTAAACAACTCCCTAAACTGCAAAAGCACCCTATTGTGCCAGCTACTTTTGTCAAGATTTCATGGTTTGGAGGTATCCACTTCCTACACACACTGTAAAGATAATTATTTTCAGGTGTCTACATTTAACCCTTGACATGCCAATCACAACTATAGTTGTCTCCTCTTTAAGATTAAGCAAAAACCAATTAAAGATTAAAGATCTTCATGAACAGACCTTTCATTTATATACCTGCAACCCTTGTCTTAATCCAAGAATAAAGTCTCGGTCAACAGCTTTCCTCAAGGCACTGCACGCTATGTGTGCAAAGTGTGCCGAGGAAAGCTGTTGACTCAGTCTCAAATCTGCACTTTAGGGGTTAAACTGGTGTCCAAAGAGACATGCAGACACTCTTGTGGATAACATTGAAAACTAGACAACGGAGTGCTATGGTAAAATCACGTTTCAATACCGAAACGTGCACTCAAGATTGCTCACAAAAATAACAATATCCCACATGCCTCAGGGGGGCTGTGATATGACAGTTACCTTTTTCCGAGGTCATTATTGGAAAACCAATGAACAAAGTCCATGATGGCCTTGCCGATGCCACTGGTTCCATCTTCCTGGTTGCAGAGGTGTATTCCGTCCTTGAGGTTGTGTTCAATGATAGCAATCAAGTCGGATCTTTCACAGGACTGCGGACACCAGATTTCGGTGAACCTGTTTCGCAATGCTGGGGACAACTGGTGAAATAAACAAAGAATCCAATAAATACTCAATTTTTGCAGAAAAAAAAAGTTACACACAAGTAAGCAAATGGTAGTTCCTGTCTCAATTTTAATACTAATGGCATTTAACTGCCTTGAAACACCACCTTTTCAGGACACTTCATAGTTTGCAGGGTTTTTTTTTTTTTGCTTAACTCTCTGGAAATTGAGTTGCCAGCTTTCCCTGGTGCTCTCTGGGCCCTATATGCCACAAGTGCATTAAACAAAGTTGTGGATTGACGGCATATCTTTCATAAAGACAAAAAAGATAGACAGTATTCTCAACATTGGAGGCCAGGTAATGTTAATGGGAAAAATCTGCATCCCTCCCACAGGGTTAAAATCTGTATGGAAAATCAAGTGCTTCGAGTGACCATGATTTAATGATTATATAGGGACTTCTTCCATGGCAGGTTTCACGGTGGATTGTGAAAAATATAATTTAATAGCAGGGTGCGACATGTTTTAAATGCACAATCAGTATTTCTCGCGGAAGACAATCCAGTTTATGTGCACGTGATGATTCAGAGCACACTTTGTTTCCTTAAGCTTGCAATACCCATCCACTTTTTAAGTAAGAGTCCTAGCTGAGTGATTTTGAATGATTGTGTTTTCAAAGTTCCACCGTATTTTTTATTATTTTGTGCTATTTATTTCTGGCATAAATGCTCATAAATAAACCTTCCAGGCTCATGCAGGACAAGATATTTTAACTTTTGAAGCTTAAATTTTCACAACGAGGCTTATTCAAACGAAAAGCAGTCATGTCAAACCTGCAGGACTTTTTCACTCAACTACAAAAACAAGCAGAAACACAACATCTCTTTACAAGTTTGTCCTGTTCTCTCTTGAAGCTACAAAACATTTCAAAAATACCACAACATACTTCTTTTTTGCCGTAGTCTCCCCCAGGGTTCATGGTGGCCAGGACCCTGAAGGTCTCCTTGGCCATAATCTGCTCCACGTCGCCGTACATTCCATCACCACTCCCCTTCTCTGCCAGCAGCAGAGTACGTTCTGGTTCCAGCACGCTGTTCAGTCGCTCCAGCACCGAGTCGTCAGCCAGAGAGATTTCATCCACCAGGAACATGGCACCTTGTCTCATGGACTGGACCAGTGGACCATCACACCATTCGAACAGCTTCAGCTTGTCTTCACTTTCCTGATTAAAAAGTACACCTAGTTATTTATTAATTAACACGGTCTTTTTGATTCATCTAATTTTTTTCTTTTGTTTTGTATCAGTGTTACTGTCTCTTTCCATAAAGTATCATGTTAAAATTGTGCATTTTTTACCACTACTTCATGCATCAGGATGCACCAAAATACATCTATCATGTCAAAACAGATTCAATCTCTGGCTGAAAGTGTGTCACAGATATCTCTGGTAAACTTCAGGCAATTTTCTCTATACATGTACTGACATAATGCCTACAACAAATAGAGTCAGAAATTTCAACCTTTGTTCCAAGTCATACATCAAACGTAAGCACTTAGGTTCAAACACAATGACATGAAGGAACATCATAGTCGCTCTAATTCCTTAATACATTAACTTGGGATGTTTGTATTAAAATACAACCTCAGTGCCGCCAATTATCAGAATGACTTGTCCAGGTATCAATGACACTGAAATGAGTCTTGTACTGGTTGCTGATGACCAGATTTTATATAAAGGCTAATAAAGCCTAAAACTTTCTTCTAAATTTCCAATATCATGTGTACAATTTGTTCCTTATAAAAAATAAATTAATCCACATAATGATTTAAGAACGCTTAAGTTTTTCAGTCAGTGGTATGGAATAGGACTTTGCTCTTTGAATATCTGACTTGACAGTGTTCAAACAGTACTTGGGCCTCAGATTAAGGTTTGTTAAGTTTCTCTTTATATTAAATACAGGTACACACACAGAAAACCAGATTTACCACTCCAAAGAACAGTGCATTTTAAATCTTTTCCTGCTCAGAATTAGACTCAGTCAATAGCTTTCATTGGCACTAATTGGGTGCAATGCGTACAACCCATGCCAAGCAAAGCAACTGACCTGGGCTCAGGGACATGTCATCATGATAGCTGTTCTCCACAATTCTCCGAAAAACAAAAACAAAAAAAATGTTTTATATTGACATGAAATTTACGTAAAAGTATTTCAGTAGACAGCAGTTTACAGCCAGGCACTGTTGGGCCACTTGTTCAAAAAAGAATTAAGATCCTGGCTTCAATAGGATTTATTGTTATGCAAATGATCACCCTTCAGTGCTGCCCTCTGGGCTGCTAAAAGGACTCATTATCTGCAGACTGTCTGGTTGTAGCTTCACTGGGCAAATCAGGGTTTTTATAGGTCACAATACTTGGGCAGATACGACTTGAGCGTAGTCCAAAAACAGTTTTTAGTATCAAAGGGATGATTTTTAATGGACCTTTGACCTATAGGTAAAGGACCCTGAAACTCATAACTTCTGTGATGTGTTATTCAAGTCACTGTCCAGAAACTGCTTCTTCACTTGCTATGTTAACCCTTTCTGGGTTGGAGCGAGACTGGGTCAACAGCTTTCCTTGGTATGGATTGAAGGCAAGGTGCCCTACCCATGTGAAGGAAAGCTTCTGACCTCAGGCATACTATCATGATACTTCTTATCCACAATAATAGTCAACAGTTTTTTTCTCCATTAACATGAATTTCGAGTAAAAACCTTCATGTGCATGGCAATTTAAATGGAGGCACTTTTGGGTGTACTGAACAGGAAAGAGCTTGCCACTTATCAATAGACCCCAAAATCAAAACACAGTCGTCCTTTTCAAACCCCATCCATAAAATTTGGTGCTGGTAAGAAATAAATGTGCAGAATCTCAACACAGGTATGGAGTTCAGGAAATATTGATCATAACTAAGTTTTAATGAAATATCTCGAAAACAGTCCCAACTTTAAATGATTTTAGTGTTGGCATAAACAGTGTAATGATAAAGTGAGCTTATGTTCAAGTGGCCACATAAAGAGTTGAAACAGGTTATGTATTGTAGACAGACCTATTTGGCCCTCAGATTAACACAAACTTTGGAGTTTTTTTTTTCTGTGAGCGCATCTTTGTGGAAATACCAGTAGAAAAAAATGCCACAAATTTGACCTCGACCATTGGGCCTGTTTCAGCAGGCCTTAATAACACACCTCTGAGCCTCTATGTCGGACTGGCCGCAGTCCACCCAGGAAGTCAGAGGCCTCAGTATGCAGGTGGCAGTTAACCGAGAACAGCGGTTGTTGTTTGAGCGCAGCGTACACCTGACATACTGTAGTCTTGCCACACCTGCAGGAGAAACAATCCCAAACCCAGGAAATTATTTCATTATGCAGCCTTGAAGGCCTAGGCAGAGGCATATAACACTGGCAACATGACTGTATCTACTAGTGACAACCGGCAATTGAGAGAATAACTTTAACAAACAGGTCCAACTCTTTGGAGATGACACTCTGAAAGTCTACAACAACTTTACTTCAGAAGTCGAACATCTTTATGGACATTTAAGGCACAGGAATTCCAGGTTTCATGACTACAGTTTTCAAATAAAACAAAAATAATCTGCCATCTCCATCTGACCCAAAAACTGCATTCAAACTGGAAAACACATCATACAGATATTACTCTGAATACTAGTATCATATAATCACTGAGTACTCCCCCCCCCCCCCAAAAAAGTCTCATAGTCACTATATGTACTCATTAATTACTTAATAGGATGGAAAACTTGACTTATTTGCACATAATACAATTTAACCCTTTCTCGTTCAAGATAAGACAGTCAACAAGCTTCCTTGATCCATGTTGGGCACATTGCACCCAACCCATAGCAAGGAAAGCTATTGACCCCAGGCTTGTCATCATCATATATCTCATCTGCAATTTTCAGCGAGAATATGTTCTAATTCTGTGAAATTTAAATAAAAACATTACAGCAGACAACAATTTACACGTAAATCCAAGCTTAAGTGGTTTTAGGTGATTTGAGAGGGAGTGGGTCAATACAGGTACAATGTGGCAATTTGTTTAACTTCCACAAAACAGTAGCATGTAATAAAGTCTGTAGCATCTCTAGGAACCTATGCTTTTTTTTTTTTAACAACCCATAAACTTCTGAAATTTCACAATAATTCTAATTTTATTGTAATTTTTTCATGAAATGCTGTAAAACTCTTAACTGTATCCCACTGAACTCTTTTGCTGGTGAAAATGGGGCTGACTCAACACCCTTCCTTGACACAGGTTGGGTGTGTTGTATGTCAAGGAAATCAGCAGACCAGGGCGTGGCACCACCATAGGTCTGTCTGTCTACAATTGCGATCCCAAATGCTTTTGTTTACAAGAAGTGTGATTAGAAACGTTGAAGCTGACAAACATTCACATCTGGACACTAGCAGTCTTCAGACCAGGGAAAGGCTAACAGCAACAGTAACATGGAAAACAACGCGGAGACCAATTAACATACCAGGGTTTAACACTTTCATCCCTGAATTCAGATTGTGTCAACAACTTTCTTTGGCATGGGTCATGATTGTTATCTTGATAGATCTCATCTACAATTACATGGACCTTTCAAATCGTTTTTCACTACTGTTGAAACTGGTCAAAAGCTTTGAAGCAGACGACATTTGACCACCAGTCGGTTTTTGGCGGGAAATGCACGTCTCTCGAGAACCTTACCCCGTTTCTCCCACCAGCAGCACAGGCTCTCCAAACTGCAGAGCCTGTCCCACTAGTACTGCCATTCTCCTCATGCTGTATGTCCACACCACATGCTCAAACCCACTGGGCGGCGCCACTGTCACTTGCTCCAGTAGATGACGTGTTGTAGGAGAGGTGTTGGACTCCAATGAGAAAAGCCGACTTGGATCTACTTTCCGCTTGATGTGTTTCTCCAGAACTTCCTGGATAACCTCACATTCCTCTAGTTTGCGAACTTTTCCAGCCAACAACATGAAGCCTGCATAGGATCATAAAGGACTAATGAAATCCAACCTACCTACACACTTCATTTTGGGAATATACACTGGTTGTTAAGAATCCTTGATTTATTGGCCAAGACCAAGGGGACTGGGCGTTGACAGACTAAGGGTACACCAGGCCTCTTGATGATCGAGCTTCTAAACTGGTCTTAATTCTATTTTTATATAGATTACTTACTCATTATTTCAACAGAAAATCACAAAGCAATCTACATTCCATTCTCATAATCAAAAAAAAGCACTGCTTGCTACATGGGCAGAGATTTAAGTGATATATGCTTTACCAACATATAGTTTCTGATGTGCATGTCTCTATGCCTGAAAAAATGACACTCAATGAAAACATAACATTATGTCATCCATGTACATCAACACTTTAGGGCTGTGCTTTTTGTTAGAAAAATGTGCCTTGTCCAGTTCCATGAGCTTTCATTGCTGGATGAAAGACAGTGAAACACATATTTCTGACCATTTTGTAATACACTGTATGATATGTATATTGTCCGAGACAGAATTACACATTATTTATTATATTCATTAAATGCATGACATTTCCCATACCATTGTCAGCAAGCTGTTGGTCCCAGTCAAAGAACTTCTCCTGACTGGCACAGCTGGCAAGACGATAGTGCTCGGCCCAGCGGAACAAGTCTCTCAGAGTGATGTATCCCTGCTTGCCTGCGAAAACACCAGAGCCTCGTCTTCTCGTCTGATAAGTCAAAAAACATTTATCACTGTACAAAATAAAACAGGACCCGATAAAACACCACCTCATTTGCCAACATTGAGGTTAAATGTACCTTACACACTCGAGCAAAAAGGTTTGTGAAAATGTCACTACGAGAGAAAATGCCATTATGTGTATAAATAATATGTGTTCATGAAACTTTATTTAATACCTGGATTAAATCCACGATTAGATCAAGAAGTATTACAAATACGTACACAGGTGTTCACAAGATTTCTGCAGGATTGGGTATAACCAAGAACATGTAGACAAATGATACAATTACTAGCTGAATTAAGACAATCTCAGACACCATAACGCACTGTCTTCTTCACACAGTCCCACCCTATTATGTGGTTCAAACTCTGGCCATATCAGCGTTCTGTTTAATTAGTCCTCTCCCCCTTAAAGTGGCAAAAACTGGCTGGTGGTCAAACGTTGTTTACCCCAGTGTTGTCAACAAATTTCAACAGTAATGAAAAACAATTTGATAAAGTATTGTGGATAAGACCAACCAAGATCACATGCTGCAGGTAAACAGCTTTCCTTGGTATGGGTTGTGCGTTTAAGTGTCCAACCCATGCCAAGGAAAGCTATTGACACAATCTTAGTTCAAGAGGGAAAGGGTTAAAGGAAAATAATGGCTCCATTCAGAAACATGTGCAAGGAGTGAGTTCAATGATTTCATTAACCCTTTCACCCTTTAATTAAGATCAAGTTTATGGTGAGTCAATAGCTTTCATTGGTGTGGGTTGGGCACAGAGCACCAAAAAGCAGTTGCCCTGGGGCATGCTGTCTTGATTCTCACTCATTTTTTTTCAGTTACACACACACGGGCATACTATAAATGTGTACCGACACACCAGTTAACACACACACCTAGTGCATACACACATACAGCAAGGAGTAAACCAGACTAGTACACACCTCCACACAGATCCAACCGGGACCCACACAGACCCACAGTACACACCTGCACACAGACCCACAGTACACACTTGCACACAAACCAACAGTACACACTTGCACAGACCCATAGTACACACTTGCACACAGACCCACACATACCCACCTGGACAGACTGACACATACCCACAGTACACACCTGCACACAAACCCACAGCACACCACTGCACACAGACCCACACATACCCACAGTGCACACCTGCACACAGACCCACACAGACCCACAGTGCACACCTGCACACAGACCCACACATACCTGCAGATCAAGGAGCACTGCCACCAGCTTCCTGCAGTAGGACATGGGCAGACTACACCTCTCATGCAGAATGGTCTCCAGCTCTCGACTTGGGATCTCATCAAAGTGCAGCTCCACAAAACGATTTCTGAACGCCCTGGACAACACCTAAGTTAAATTCCAAAAAAGATGTGCAATGATACACATAATTTAATGGTATAACTCCTTCCATTTTTTTTTTTTAGTCCTACACTTTTCAAGTGCACACAAGTGAATATCAAGTATTCAGAGTTCAACTGTAAGCAGGAAACACTCAAAATTGAAACAAAATATATCATACCCTATTTCAATGCAATAAATCTATCACTACTGAACAGTCTGCAGACCTAGCAAATATGTTTGCATTCAGAGATGTTCATTACTTGTATGGCAGTGAGTCTGGGTAGGCATGCAGCCATCAATGTATATGAACACGCACATGTGTGGTTAAGTACAGTGGGCCCTCTTATTAAGGCTCCCTGACAAGAGGCCACCCCTCTACAAAGGCCACTTCTCCATGCATGAAGTATGGTATTTTCATTTTATTTTCCCCCTTCATGAGAGGCCACCCCTCTCACATTAAGGCCATATTTCTGGTGCACTTGAAGTGGAAGAAGACAAACACTGTAGACATAACTTTCTTGATTCATTCTCAAAAAAAAAAAAAGTGATCTCATGTGCATCTATGACACAAACTATTTTCCCATGTGGCAAGAGCTCTGATTTAAATTTGATTCTGAAGTAGTGTTACAATGCTACTGTTGGCCCCCTAGCCCCTCAAATCATGGTCTAGTATACACGCAAGTGGTCAGTAACAATCAAAATAGAAGAGAATTCTTCAAATTGTTCTGTCAAATTGACAACATTCTGTACAGGTGAATAAGAAAGTAACTACGGATACTGCATGTTTTTGGAAATGACTTGAAACGCAGCATTCTTTTTAGATGTTTCACAAATATACCATGAAGATTT